>JAOBYK010660110.1:0-10544 GCA_025434845.1 Phenganax subtilis | reverse complement strand
GCTCAAAGTTTTTGTCAACAATGATTCTACATGACCATCATTAAATAAACTATAGTCATCGAATGATTTGTATGCAGTGAGACGTTGTTTGTCGTCGTTAGCCGAATGTTATCAAATGTCTTACAAACCGAGAGATGGTGAATCAATGAAATTATTAGCTCCAGTCATTTTAAATGGGTCTTTGATTTCCATCTCATGAATAAATAAACGATCGTTCTTTAAAGTGCTGGTTGGAACTTTTACTTGGGGAATACATGGAAAGTCCATTCTCTCAATGGCAGATGCGATTTTGACGAGGAAACGCTTATCATAGGCATTAATACATACTCCCCATTCAAGTAGAAATTTCTTTATTTCCGTGACATTCATTTTTTTAAAATCGTCTGAATCAACATTGGGATCCATTATTGAGTACTATAACTATATTCCAACTAAAACTACGGTTAAAAACAACAAAACGTGACGGCTTTCTCCACCAGCAATACAATCTCGAATACAATGACTAACTCTAACAGGGGAAACTTGTACGAACTTTCCCGCTTTGTTTTCAAAATTATCACGTGATGCTACACGTGTTTTTTATCGCCATAAAGGTCAATTTAATGTTTACTCAACATCTTCGAAACGGAATGTTTTTAAATTCAAAATAAAGAAACAAACTCTGCACAGGTTGTGAAAGATCACCATAAAATAAAAAAGAATGTTTAAAGATACTGACAAAGTAACAAATCGCCAAAATTTGGTAAAACTATGGACGCAATAGTCACATACATCCCCCAGAAAGTTTACACTATGATACACGATGTCTAACTCATGTGAAAATTCCCCTCACCACAATAGTGCTACGTTGCAAACTTTGCACTAAAAATGAAAAATACGAAAAGTTCTGTAGACAAGCAATGAGGACACCTAGGATTGTTAGTATGAAACATATAAATTCTGGTTGGGTTGAGATTTTCCCAAGTATCAACAAAGCTAGCCAATTCTTTCGAATCCACCCAGGAAGTATCAAACAAGCATATGATAGAAATGTTAGGTTAAATATTCCAGATGATTCTTATAAGATTGACATTGACGAAAACCCAGCATGTAGTACTGACTACACACCAGAACAACAACAAAAAAATGATAGTTATTTTTGTGATGATAGCTATCCGAGTTTTCCTATGTAGGAACAAAATGATTGTACCGGATTTAGAAATTGGTAAGTTTGGTTTTTATGCGTAATATAAATTTATATTATGCATGAATTTTTTTTTGCTTAATTTAGTTGATAATGTCCAGAAGATAGTGTGTTGATTCTAACTGGTAATATGATACAATTATCATCTTCTGAACTCAATGCTGGTTTTTCGATTTGTTCTGTTTAGATTACATGTTTTCTATATCTTATGACATTTATTGATCTGGTTTGTGGTGTTTTGCTGAATAAACAATTTTTGTAATCTTCGAATCCTAGGGTTTTGTCTTTCACAGATTTTTTCAGACCTTTACATTTTTATCTTACTCACTCACCTCGTTCTTTTTTCTTTCTTAGAGCTGTATAACTTTGGCCGCAGTCCTACAAATTCTATGATTTCGATTCCTCCAGTTTCATCTTTGAAAAGTCTGGGAACTTTCTTGTTTAGACCTTTTGTACTACAGGCTTTTGTAGTGTTGTCCGCCATCTTGTCCCCATGCCCCTCATTATCCCCACATATGTATATATATCCTATGACAACATACCATTACACACTGACTATGCGCAGCTCCTCTATATTTACCTGTGAAGTGACAATGATCACGAACTTTGTCATCATGTAGTTAATTTTCACATTCGTAACAATGTGTTGCATTTTTCAAATCTTCATAGTCATCAATTGTTTAATTCATTTTCATTGGAAATTTAAACTCAGGATATATCTGTTTCATTTCTTGTTCATGTTTATTAACAAATATTAGTGAAATGTCTTCCAAATTCCATTTCCATGTGTATCTTACTAACATTGGTTTGAAAATTGTGTCATCAAAGAAGTTTACATAATAGCAAAATCCATTTGGCATGTGTTCTTGATATTGATTTGCACCCTGACCTAGTTTGTTACTCATTGGTTTTGTGAAACATTCAAAATCTGCATAAATTATAAATGGAACTTTTGTTGTGTGTTGGTAATTGTTGAGCTTAACAAACTCGTCTTTTTCTGGAAGGAGTGTTTTTCTTGAAGTATGGGTCTTACAATATTCTTGATGTTTTTGTAATAGGTTTTCTTTTGCAAAGTATTGAAGACAATTGTCACATATGCAAAGTTTATGTTTCTTTGTAACTTGACTCCTGACTAATCTACTCATACTATTAATTACAACATAGTGGTTGTCTTCTAAAAGCAAAGTCTTATGTCTGGGTTGTCATGAATTTCACCTAGTGGAAACAAGTAATTGTTGTTGTCATAGCTGAATAAGTTTATCTTTATGTTGTTTTGCCTTTCAAATTTCTTAATGTCTTCAATTGGAGTTAGAAACCCGATACTTGTCCAGCTTAATGTTTCTGCTTGTTCTCTTACTTTATTCGTAATTTCACCTCAATTTTTCGTTGTTGGCTTTGTAAATATTAAGACAGCTCATTTAAAATATTATTGATCTGTGTTATTTGGATTTATAACTGCTTTTTTTCAGCGAGTTGTTTTGGTAATCGTATGTAAGATGACCTCACTAGTGGTATGTATTTACTCACGTTGATATTTAACTTGACTATATATTTCAAATTGCCATCCAGATCCTTGTTTTTGTTTCTCGGCAAATGAGGTGAATACTTTACTAACCATTTTTCATAATATGTTTGGTTTATGTTTGTTCTGAGTAGGTTTCTATGATTTGCTGAACTAAAGTGGTCTATGTCTCGAGATTTTATTTCATCTGTCGCAGGATCTCTCTTGACCATTGAGCAAACTAATACATATTCAACTTTGTTGTTTATTAGGGGTGTTTCATAACTTCATTGCGTCATTTTAAACTCTGGTCGTTAGCCAAGATTCTGGATCGTAGCCAGATTCACCATCAACTGTATACACTTTTAATCTTCCGGCCAAAGCTTCTTTTTCGAGTTTGATTTCTATGTTTTTACTGCATAAATTCATAATTTGATTCTTCATTTTGTTGTACTTATCAGAGGTTTTAGTTTTTATGTTTTTTGGTACATTATCCAGTAACCAATTGCAAAACTCAATTAATTTTCTTCTAATGAATGTTCCAGGTTTTAGTTTTGGTTTTGGTCTAGATTTCACATATTTTGTTTGTTTGATTTGTTTAACTCCTATGTCTTCAAAAGGTTTGTCTAGTAAATGATCCGATTTAAGTTTTTGTTGTTTATTATTCAAATAGTTAAGCCGATCTATCCATTTTCTTCTTTTTTCTTTACGATTATTTGACTTATCTTAAAACTCTCTTAACCTCATCTTACAAAGTTTAATATACTTAGGGTCTTTTGATTTTGAAGCCCTGTTTGCTTCAATCATTATTTTCTCATGTTTGTCTGTCTTAGCTAACTCGTTTTCAATATTCTTAATTATACTATTCGTCTCATATTTCTCATCTTCTATTTGGAGTTGTTTTTGTTTAGTTCTTGGTTTGGTTTCGATTTAATATCACGTATTTGTTTTTGGATGTTCTCTATAGTAGACTTTTTTATAATTTCTTTTTGTTGTTCATGTTCTTGGTGTTTAAGGTGGCTTCCTACAGTTACGGGCTATTTCATAAAAGTTTGATTTATATATAAAATTATATATTGGAATTATTATAGAATTATTATATTATAAATCGTAGGTTGGATGAGTACTGAGTAATTCTAATCATAATCGGGTTAGAGTTGAGTAAATTGATGCTTTGAAAATTGCAACCCCTGCTGTTACCATGGAGAAAATCACGTCAGAACTTCAGCATATTTGACATTAGAAGGCATATATCTTCTGTTTCCTTCGGTGAATTTTTTAAAAATTTTCAGTGAAGATTTATTTTTTCATGTTGTAAAACATATCTGAAAATGAAATATGGCTGTAGAGGCAGATTTTGCGGTACAGAATTTCTTCTCTTAAAATCATTGTGCCATATGAAATTTTTTGAAAATTTAATATTTTTTTCGTCTTTGCATATGCTCTCCACATACAAATTTGAAAGAAATTCACCGAAGGAAACTCCTGGAACTTTCATTTTACTTCGCGTGCGGTCACCACTGTCGTATAAAATTTCATTTCGACAAGATCAAGGGTTACGCATGCGTAAGTTTTCTTTCGCAAGACGAACTCAAGTGCCGTCGCAAAAGTTGTCTACTTTTTGAGAAATCTTGCACATTTTTTGCTCTTTGTATAAAAGGTATCCATAGCAAAATGCAAGAACTGTGTGGTCGATATTTCTTCTGGATTTCTGTGTTTTTCAAAGAAAAGTTTTTAAAATGACGAAAGTTTATTGTAAGTTATTTCTCTTTGTCTGTAGTTACCAGCTACCGAAGTCAATATCATCGCTTGCTTCATGAAACTGTTGCTTCGAACTGTATTTTATCCGCCAAAGTATGCTTCTCCCCCTATTTTTTATATCTCTTATAAGTTCTAGCTGAATCATTTAGTTTTTTAGCAGAAAAAGTTCTAAATTTTTCAAAAGATAATCGATTTTTTAATCTGACTGACTTTTTGTTTTGAAACTTCACGTTTGGACTTAAAATTTCCCTCACGCGCAACGCTCATTTTGTGTTGTCCTCACTAGGTTTGTGAGTGGTCACGCCCCACAATTAGTCACTAGTCCCTTTTATATATAACTGTAGGGAGCCACCTTAAGTTGTTGTGAAAATTCCCTCAAGTTGAAAATAGCTTTGCGCCGTTTTGAATTAGACCCTTCTTATCAGATATAGCATTTTTGTGAATGTCTTTCCATAATATAAGAGTTTTTTGTCTAAGCTGTTCTGTCTTGTCTTGATATTTCTTTAATTGTTTTGGTGATTCTCTCTTCAGATTTTCTTTTAAACGGGTATACTTCTTTTGACATCTTTCAGTACACATCATCGCGTCTTTCACTTCTTGATGTGATTGTGCTTTGGTTTCCTTTGATGTGTTAATTAGAACATTTTCCGCTTTAGTTATTATATTTATTACTTTCGTAGTATTGTTGATATCTTGCATTAATTTTTTGTTCTTTTCACTAGCTCCTCTGCGATCTCCTATTTCAATATTTTTCTGTTTTGCTTTTTGCTGGCGTCGCTCTTTTTGATGTTGCATAATTTCTCCAACAGCTGGTCCTGTGACTTCTTGTTGTTGCCATGGGTCAATTTCTTCGAGTGTTCTTTCCTTGGAGTATTTTTCTTGCATTTTTTCTCTTAATAATGGAATTGGTTTCTTTGGTTTAGAATCTGTATTTTCTGCTAGTTTCTTTGAGTTTCCAAACTTCTTCATATTTTATAAGACTTCTGGAGTATCTACTTCTCCATTGTGTTTTATAGATCCACCTGTGTCCTTGAGATATTTTTTTGTCTTATGGTTTTATATGTTTATCTTTGTCAGTTTCTTTTATTGATTGTTTAGTTAATTAATCTTTCATTCGAAATAATATTTGTTGGTTTGATGATGATGGTTGTTTCCTATGAGCAATGCCTTTTTTTATTTCCAAGTTTGTTTTCATATTTTAAAACTTCATTAAGAAGTTCTTGAATATCTGCAAGTAAATAGTTTTTTTGTTGTCGTTGTTGGTTGGTTTTTATCATTTTGTGTTTATATATAGGTTTTTCATTTTTTGTCAAAAAGTTTCAATTTTGAATTCTGTGCACCAGCGAACATATTATTCTTAAACATTGTTTTTTGTGTTTCTTTCCTATATTATTATTATTGTGCATTCATGTGGAACAATATGCAAATGTTAACCAATCAGAATTGAGTATTTTTTTTTGTGCATATGCAAATTAGTTGTGATGCCATCGGGCATGTTTGGACATGCCTTGGTTTGGGGAATCCCCTGATTTTAATTGTGTTGGCTTCATATAATGTAGTATTACACGTAGGTCAAAAGTGGACGGAACTTAATGCAAATTCCTGGAATATTACCTCATTTGCATCAATGATTGAAAGAGCGAGAACGAACCCTTTTCCTACCACTAAAATATTCTTGTTTTAAATATTTTATCCTAAAATCGAAAATCTATATTGAAGGCTGAAGTACTTCACTATAACGATATTTAAAAAAATATGTATGCTAAGCGTACATGTATCTGCGCTGTGACGTGGCATTGTGCTGAAGCTATGAAGCCCCGTCCAGTGCAGACTACCTAGATTAGCAGTGCAAACCCGAGAAAGAAAACTTAGCGAAAAGCTCATGCGTAGTTATACTAGGGGTCTAATGCTGATAAGAAGGCCAGGCAGAAACATGTCAGAAAGGTGATTACAAAAAAGTTCTTGCATTCACCATTAAAAGTGACTAAAAAGGCAACAGTGTAAAACATTGTGTTAAAGATCATTGAAGAACATGGTAATGTAGATACATAGTGAAACTCATGTATAAGACCCAATTAAATAGCAGTTCATTGCAGAGTTGATGTTGCAACTTGCACCACATTGTATTCACCAAGCTGTTCATGTGTCTCAGTAAGAGTAATTTTTAACTTAAACTGGTTAGCTACAGCTTGTATTATAATAGCATTGACCCATGCCCTGTGCATAGACATTATTATTAAGATATTCTAGCCAACAGCTTTTAGTATTGCTTCCAATGAATCTCTCTGGATTATCTCCTATAAATGCAACACCTGCTGCTCTAACCTCTAGATGGTGCTCAGGTTCACCATGACCATGACCTGAAAGCGGCTCAATCTTTGTTCTGACATTACATTAGTTGGCAGTGTAGTTAGACAGTTGCTATTTAGTCTAGGTTCTGAATTTAATTCCACATCACATGACAACAGAAATTTCTTTGGAGATATGGAATATTGTTGACTAGCAAATTTGTAACTAATAGGTATACGTGGACTGTTTAAAATTCCCGTGAAGAATGTTTCGTTTCAATTATTTTTTTGATCAAATTAGGTCTAATTATTTTCGAGAAAAATCTATAAAAACTTATTGCATATTCACAAATTGAAAACAACATTGCTTGTAATTCCTAGCCATTAAATATAAAATAGATGACTGCAAAATATTTTACAAATTTTCTACTTTTTCTCCAACTAAAAGCTGATAGTACTCACTTTATAGGCAGTCTTGAAGGTTCACAATTTCTACACTGTTAAACATTTGCTTGTTTATTAAATTTCCTTGCTGAAAACCTGCAGTTATTTGACCTCCAAAGAGATTGTTTTGATCTCAAAAGAGATTTTATATGCACCTTATGAACAGGTTTAGTTGCCCAAAACAGAAGCCGATAAATCGCTAATGTTCTCTTAAATACATTCGCTCCATACAATCCACAATATAACTTGTAATTTGCATAAGTAAATCTTCTAGAATCCATCTTCAGACCTCCATTTATTACTACATCGTAATCAAATATACTGGCTCCAAACAACTCACCAAATCTGCTGTATTTGACTCTAGTATATCTAATAAAATTTGTGTTTGATATCCTTACAAAATGAAGGTAAATTCCATACCAAACAGTAACAAAATCAAAGAAATTCAAATCTTCGTATTCACCAACTTTATTCTTCAGCCTGAGATCAGGCTGATGTTAACAATTACTTTCTTTCTTCCACACGTTAGGGCAAGCGCAGACTGCTGATGTTAACATTAACATTAACATCACTTTCTTACGCACTTTTGCTCTCGATAGCATTGTATCTGCGCAAGCACAGATACAAAAACTGAAAACTTAAAATTATCTTATTTATTTACATAGAATCACTTTAGAACTCAGGAAAAATTTAAAGAATCTAACCGCAGAGTACACGAACCAATTTGCATATCAGCCAGAGAACAAACTAACAGCAAAAAACCCAGAAAACGCTTTTAAAATCAAACTTTCTTGCTACGGTCAAGAGTTGCTAATATGAATTCAGTTTTTTTCGCGTGAAATGAGCACCAAAAAATAGGGTCAAGTGAGGCCTAGCTAATTCGAACAATGTGGCTGAAAAAGCTGACAACGACACGAAGCTTAAAATGGTATTTCCACCTAAATGGAAATGAAATCACCTTGAGATCAAGTACAATACACTATTTTTGAATCTTATTCTCGACGATCTTCGACCCATCGCATGCTACAACGCCAACTCAACTGGTTTAATTAACAGGAATGGAAATTCGCAAGCAAATTTCCACGAAGCATGCTAAAAAGCTCTCTCCCTCCGAGTGCGTTTCGAAGCCACTAATTCTCGGATTTTCCTGAAATTTTCTCCAACAGGCCAATCACGTGATTTTTCAATCAAAGGACGGGCAAGCCAACAAATTTGTTGACAATTTTTTGCCATTTTAGTGGGGTGTGCAGCAATAAAATGAAAAGAATGAAACCTTCACGTCCTAAGCTTTCATTGAAGTCAACTGAAAAGTTTAAAACGGCTATTTTTGACATACTCACCCGTGAGCTGAAATCTCAAAATCACGTGATTGAGGACAACCTGTAGCTGTAGAAACGAACTTTAGATAGCATGTTATATTTTTCTCAATCCTCCGGCCTTTTTAATAGAAATATGCTCGAAATATAACTAAATACACCCCCCGGAAAATTCACACTATGACTAACTGCATGGCTGACTGTTTGACTGACTGTGAATCATGTGAATGTTCGCCACTCATTACAATGCTGCAAAGTTTCCAAGAAGCTTTGCACTAAAAAGCAGTTTCGATTATACTATGACCGTGCTTGAAGCGATAGTTTCTGCTCTATTACATTAGCAAAGAATGTGTTTTTGTTCAATGGTTCAAAAGAACCATTTCTATAAGTTCTATTACCGATAGATGAGTTTAATTGTCAGCTTTGTGTTTGTGCATGAGTTTGACTAATGTAATTTACGGTGTATTATTAATCATTTTATTAATCGGGCCCGCAGTAATTGGCAATCTAGCTGTTGCGGTGTACCTACCATATTTGTAAATTATGTTTCGTGAGTTATGTATGATAATGCTGTAATGTATGGCAAAGCTAATAAATAAATTAGCAATATCCACTAAAAAAATATCTTACCTTCACAAGGAAATCGGACAACATTCAAGCCAAACAGAAGAACAAAAATGATTCCAAGACCAACCATTGTACCCATCAATAAAATACCTATTCGAACAATAAACTGGATAGATAGATAGACAGATCGATAGTAAGGAAGTTAAACAGTGACATAGATGGATGGATAGATAAATAGATAGTTCATTAAAATTACCGCATGGCAGCACAAAAGGCTGAATTGCATGCCAAGTTTTAGAAATAGATAAATGAGTGACTTGGGTGCCTGAGGTCATACTTATAGGAGAGTATGCACTGTCTGAGTGAGCACGAGCTTGTAAGTAGTATGTTTTGGAAAATCTGTGCTTAAAATGAGAATCTTGCTAGCTTGGCCAGATTGGGCTACGCGTATGATAGCTCTTGTCCAAGTAAAATTGACGCAGTTATGGGTCATTGTTAATAGTTAATTATTAAATAGTAACCGGACACTGGTGGTTTTTCAAAGCTCTGACGCTTTTCACGGTAAATAAACATCGTTTTCGATCAAATTTGAGCAACTTCTTGTCCATCATAAAGTATAAACTCTTCTTGTTAAAGCCATTTTGTGATTGACTCAATAAATGCAGCTCGACGGGTAGAGAATTTCACGGCAAGAGTTTGAATGCCGACTCTTCCAAACTTAAAAAATAGGTACGCTAAGCGTACATGTATCTGCGAAGAGCCATATGGATATATTGCTATTAGGATATAGGCAAAAGTAGCAGTGCAAACATTACAGGCACAGTAGTTATTTGATGATCGTATGAACGGTATGCTTGCAACTGGCTAAGAACACGCATGAAATACGCTTGACTAGAGAAAATGAAGACAGAAGTGTAAGGAAGCACCAGGAAGAAACATTGTTTATGCAAAGTTGGTTTGGCTTTTTGCTGACAAATTGAACTTTTGATCTTTACAACAGGATGAAATCCCCCCATAAACTTTGTTTTTGTATTCGCTAGTGAATCGCAAAATTCAATGTCTGAACTGGAAAGATCAGAGGGGCTTGGGTGTTTTACAATTCTCTCATCTACAGGTGGAAGGCAGTTGATGATTGGTTGCACAATTTTTCCTGCAGTCTTTCAATAGGAAATATGCATACTAATAGTAATGTAGGGGAGCAAGCTCTCTATTACGCTAGACAACATGGATACGTTTAAATTTCGAAATCATATTCGAGCTATTGTATCAGCTAAAATGGCAAACTCGAGCCACTGATCTGCACATATGCTGGATAGCGCATCTGTTGTGAAATGTGAATGTAATGCCGGAAGTAGTTGTGCAATATCGCATGACCGCATGTTGAGGCCCCACTTTTGCATAGATTTGCAAGTATGTTTCAAGTATAAGAAGGATAATATGTTCGCTTCGAAATATACACGTAGTGGGATCCAACAAGATAATTA
>JAOBYK010659999.1:0-10546 GCA_025434845.1 Phenganax subtilis | reverse complement strand
TCACAGGTGGTAGTATAAACATATAATTTCATATTCAGCTAGCCACCATAAAATGTTGTTTAAGGACCTTTTGCACCCACTGAACCATAGCAAAAAGTTCATCTTGGTATAATGAAAGCAGCTGGTGGTCAATATACCTGCCAGCAAGCAACGGCTTCTTCCATGCAAGTTTCCCTTCAGATGTAATGTACGAGCTCATGTTGAGGCCACCTACACATGGTCTATATGTTGATTGAGGGTAACTCCTTCTGATATCTCTTTTACCCAGCACTAGCAGGACACTTGGTGGTCTGTGGTCAAGTTGCAGTTGTCATGGAAAAATAATGTTGATTCTCCCCACTAAAAGTGTTACAGCCTTAGATTAGGTGAAAAGAATATCTGAAAAATAAGGGTAAACACTTTACCTTTTGACAGACTGCCATTCGCTGCCACTTAAAACCCACACATCGTTACTGGCTGCACTATTGCAAATTGCAAACCATATTTGAAAATGAAGAGAGTTAAATATCAATACTATCAAATTCAAACATCAAATTCCTACCGATGAAAAGAAATGCTCTTCGCCGACGGCAAATTCTGGCATCCAAAAGCGAAGCATGAAGCCATGTTATTTCACTTTTCAATGAAAAAACAACCGTACAAAACTCGACAAATTTCTAAATTTGAAACTGGTCAAACACATACAACAGCAAAGTTTAGTTTCGGGAGGGTGCGGGATAATGTTTTCTGGATAGGATCGCAGTTGGCCAGTGGTAACCTCAATGAGAATTTCGGTCCAGAATAGACCGTTTCAACACCAAATCCGCCATGTTTTTGATTGCACTTTGATGATAAGAGCCATTATAAGAGCCCTCCCTCCAGATAATATATACAGCTCAGTGATTTAGATTCGTCTATGCAGGCAAATTTGGAAAACTAGTTAGAATGAGACCAGGGCCGCCCAGACAATTTTGGTGACTCAGTACAAAATTTTCTTGGGGGGCCATCCTCCTCCAAAAAGTCCATGCAAATAGGTTCTAAAGTCTTTTGGGGGCCCTGACGAGCCTGGGACCGGGGAAAAATTTTCTCCTTTGCCCCTCCCCTCTTGGCGGCCCTGAATGGGACACAAGTAAAAAGTAGTTTTGATCAGTCTCAGAAAATGGTGTCCGTACGGACGTATAACTAAGCCTTTTACAGGTATGCACAGTTTGCCTTCGTGTTGCTCCGCACGACACCCTCTACACCTTGGCGTTGTAGCCAGCTTCCTATCTTTTTTATGCAACTTCAATATCTGCAGCTGGCCGTTGTGCATATCATTTGCCAAAAGCGTTGCAATGGATACTATCATAATAGCCTGCTTCTTCCAGCGGTGTATTAAAGGTTATCTGGAATATTTTTAGGTGCGCTTGCAATAATTTGACTTAAATACTTAGCTAAGTTATGCACATGAATTAGCTATAAATTTAAGAAAAAACAGGGTGGAAAGAACATAATAATATCTTGAAAATGTATGAAAAAAAGTTCGATCAGTTTAAAAAAAATTGCGAAAAAAAGCGCGAGGTGGGAGAAAACGGTGTACGGCGAAAACAAAAAGTGTTAGAGGCAAAGTGCGACTAAAAGACTATCTCCGCGTTAAGAGGGCATCCTGAAAATTCCGCAAAGTATTTCTTGACAACTTAACTAGCTATGTCTATTAACAAGTTTAACTCTGAATCAAAGAGAAAACCCACAAAACGTAATTGACTACTTTGGCAGCACTGAAAATAAAATTATGCCCATTTATTATGTTAGACATGGTAGATTTCTATGCAGCAATGAAGGGAATAATTACTGGAACAAACATAACTTGCCCTTCAGGTTTGATACCTATTTCAGCAGATCAATTAAAAACTCAATTACAAAACATGATAGAAAATCTCTCTTTGTTAACAAATAAAAGCTTTTGATAAAAAATTAGATAGCAACTGCTTATTTGATTCTAGCATGGGTAGCTATCACCGAGCCGAAGTTTGCTAGCTTGTAGGCCTTTTTCATTGAAATCACCTCCTGGGACAGAACTTTCGAAATATAATAAAACAACAAACAGAATTTCGACTAACTGAAATGGTTATTTCGTACCTGGGAGGTTCTAATAGATCATATTTGTACGAGAAGTATAGTTTACTTTATCTTCTACTTGCCTTTGGTAAAGCTGAAGCTTGTGAAACCCAAAAAATAATGACCACAACTGATGCCGCATACATAGCGAAATCTCTACAGAATATGAAAGAAAATTGGAGATAACTTCGTGCAAGTGTATTTTTTAGAGTATACTTTGAAGTGAAATCTTTCGAAAATTTAACTCTATATTTTAACGACCTTTGCCTTTTTATATACTTTGAGTAACGCATGATGATTTTACTTGGCAAATATAGCGTTAGAGTATTGTTCTAGAAAGGAGGTCGATTTTACAAATAGATATAGCATTGCATGGAGAAAACCATTAACAGGGTGTAACATTAATTGATGCAGTACACAAAACGTTTTGCTGCATTTCACGGCGAGACACTTTAGTTTCATTTTTTGCCTGCTATTGTGTCGGACGAAAAACTGTATCTGCGCGGCTAAAATGGGTTTATTTCAGCATACCTTTATGGGCGAAGTCTTCACTTTTGCCTCACTTGCGTTAAAATAAGCATATCAATGCGGGGGCTGCCATTTTAACATAGCGACCGGAAAATTTGTTTCAGCTCGGCAAGAAAAGACTTGAAGCCACTGGCCGCAGTCACGTTCGCTCTTGTGCTTGTGATTAGCAGGTGATTAGCATGCCTCCTAGAACTACCGCGCTTGCATGCAAGCCTCATGATGCAACCCAAACACGTCATAGTCCCACTCACACACTCAGGAATACTACTTGCTTTGGTTGTGCTGTCGCCATATAGTATATTATGTTCCTGGAATGTTTGCATGGTGATTTTATGTATAATATAATACTTGGTGGAAACACCTCGGAAATTTATCTATGCAAAGCTTTCTGTTCGTAATCCCGGGCTGTCATCAGGATTTGCACTGATGACAGTTCCTGCTTACGGACCACAAATCTTGCATGAATAAATTTCCGTGGTGTTTCCACCAAGTATTATATTATACATAAAATCACCATGCAAACATTCTCTAAAGTGGAGAACGCTTAAGTGCTATTGCTTCTATTATGGAACGAGAAAAGAATCCAAGGGAAAAAAATGTTTTAGCATTCATATTGCTAGATTTCGTTCGGAAAATCAATAAGAACGTGCTGATGTAATGTTAACTATCAGTCGGGCAGTAAATTGTTATCCAATGGTGCACAAAAGATAAAATTTTTGGCATGATTTGCATCTGCATGGCTTGAACATATGCACTTGCTATAGGAGTTAAGATATCTTTTGTCTATGTATATAATACTTCAATTGTCAATCATGTTAAGATCTGGTTCGTGCAGTTCAATCTGCGTCTCAAATTTCTTCATAGCTAAAGCCTTTATAAACGTAAAAGCAAACAATGTCTTTTTCGTCAAGTTAATCATGTTCACTTAAATCCTCAAAGTCGTCCGCCATGTTTTTGTTTTTTTAAGTTTTTCGATTTTCATTTCTTGTGTACGCTGCATTGAATCTTAATGTCATGAGTTTTATCTTTAGTGCCGTGAGTTTCATCGCGGGTGTCGTGTTGCTTTTACTTTTCCCGTGGCCTTTGTTTGCCTCTTGTGAGCCACCGTAAAAAAGAACGACAACTATTGTGAGTGATTTACTGTTTACAACCCAATATAAAAACATTTTGCAGTCTGGAGTTGTTTATCTTGGAATAGCAGACCTATAGTAGAGAACAAACTTACTCGCATGTGATTTGTCAATCAAGAGAACATTTTTTCCTCAACTCTGGGCAAGTTAACAAGTTCTCCAAAGAACATAATATAACTTTAAAAACTGCCAAATGACAACGCTGCTGGTATTATTAGTAAACCAACACATGCAAACTCAAGTCATGTCGTGTCGTGAGCCTTGCAAGCCATCTCGCATTCACGCACGTCAACGACATTTGTTCTTTCATCAAACTCTGACTTTGATTAACTGAGAACATGCTTAAGCAATGATTTATTTGATTCTTTACGCACGTTGGATGTTTAGTTAGAATATATATATTTTGTCCTGCATATTATTAATGAGTAATAGCATTAGTTCTTCTTAGTATTAGTGTTTAATTTCACTAATTGTATTTTCAAAGTTTCACAAGTCGCGCAATTTCGTGAAACTTTGAAAGCTGGTAAGCTTGGAATTGGACACTAAATCTACACGGTGTCCAAACTTTGATATTTGACGAAAACTATATGCTTTTTTCAGCTGCATAGATGAATTTATATTCTTTCTGTTTACATAAAAATTTAATGCGTATAATGGGATTTGCCCATAAGCCTGATTTGCACTTGAAATGCAAACGTAAGCGAGAAAACAAAGGGCGAGTTTTCCTGTGAGGATTACAAACACGAACCAGGAAGAATTTTTTTTAATTCTTTTTCTTCTGCCTAGGCTTATGCATGGGTTGTTATGCTTGTGCTTGCGTCAATGCTTATGTCGTACGCTTCATTGCGTTTCTTTGTTTCGCCTTTTGCCTCAACTTAAGCTTATGCTTGCGTTGCAAGTGATAACAATGAGACAAAGTTGTGTTTTGAAATTTGAAACGTAACTATCGTGAAAAGTTCACACATTCAACACCTTATTGCTAGGAAGTTCCTCGTAAAGTTTTATGAACCACATAATTATCCTCTTGGTAATTGCGAAGCAAAAGCATGTTGCAAAAGTAATAAAAGTGAGGAATATGCATGCAGCTCCATCGGCTGTGCTGAATGCATAGTGCGAATATCTTCGGCATTGAGCGCGGTCCCTGTTTTGCTTACAAATTTTAAGAGTATTCATTCCAACGTGTGTGTTTGTCGTTTCAGACGAATTCACTCACTGGGACTAGAGGAGTTCGAAAAAAGTCGAACGCAGTCGTATCCTTCATCTCTTCTGATGATTAAACTAGCACAAAGTTCTTTATAAATTGTAGTTTACCACCATCATTACCTACGACCATACCACTAAGAAAATTCTGGTTCTCGTTTGACCATTAAAGACAAGCCTGGTCAGATGCAGATAGTTCTTGGACGGGTGACCGCCTGGGAATGCTTTTTATTGTAGGCTTTTTAACTCCTTTAGCAATAAGGCTCTCGTTTGTTTTGTTTGTTGTTGACTTTAAATTGAACTGCCTTATAAGTTGGGACGAAAATAATTCTTTTACACGAATCAGCTGTAGCAAGCTTTCCAGATGAAAAGCTGCTTCCAGAGGCCCGAGTGAATGCTGACTTTTAAATGAGCAATTCTAGGTATCGACCAAATTTTTGTTTTTAACGATATCGGTTGACATGCACTGCAGCAAGTTATAAACTTATGTTTGAAAATATCTGCTTCCCCATTCGGTACAGCGACCGCATTGGAAAATAACCTTTCAGTCGAACCTTTCCACGCGCGGACAAAAGAATCATGCAAAAGTTGCAAACTTAGCAGAGCTGCATTTTCCACATTTACAACATATCCCAACAAATCTTTGCAACTTTACTGGTGTTATGACGTTCCTTCAAGTTGTGCGTGTTGATGGATTTCGATTTTCTTGTTCAGACCAGAACTTTAGTGGTTCAATCTCGCTTTTTGACTCTCTGAAATATGAGACACCGTACTTGTTAAAAATATCATCGACTCGGGCAAACACTGCGCGATTTATGTATAGATTCTATAGCTTGTTTGGAATCACGTGATTTTTTAACCAAAGGACGTGCAAATCAACAGTTTTGTTGACGATTTTTTTCATATGCGTGACATGTGCTGCTATGAATTGAAGAGGAATCAAACCTTTATGTCTTAAACTGTCGTTGAAGTCGACTAAAAAGTATTTAACGGCTATTTCTGACATACGTGCCCCGGTGCCCGTCATCTAAAATCTTGAAATTACAATCTACTCATTACCCGTAGGTATAAACTGGCCAACAAAACTTGCTTTAAAAAGTTAGGAAAAGGCGAATAGTTGCCATTGTTTGTTTCCAGCATATGTTTTTGTTTGCAGCAAGTGCTTTTGTTTCCAGCAAGCTCTTCGTTTTTGCAGCCGCCTTTTAATTGAAGACGTGTTCTAGCGTATTGAATTATGTGTCTTAAAAGTCTTGCTGCATGCACCGGAAATTTGTGTACAGCCTGTTCCTTGTGAACCACCGTACTCTTGGGCTACCGTACCCCACTCTGAGTAGCAGAATTCGAGCAACCGCAAAACTTTACAAGCAAAAGACCTGCACACGCCACACATGTATGTTTGATTTTACTCTTGTCAATCTTATCCAACATCACAAGCAGCAAAGACTAACTTAGCAATGTGTCAGTGGCAATGCTTTTATCTATGTTATAAGACCTATAGATGTTACAGAAAAACAATACATTTGTATAAATTCATGTTGTGCGACCATGGGTCAAGCGAAGGGGCACTGCGTTTATGACGTAGTAGTGATTCAGTGTTTGATTTCAACAAATCTCGGATTAACGCTCACACAGGATCCCCTCCGTGTTTGATGACAAGTTTTCTGCAGAGCAAAAGGAAGTTATTTGTTCGGCAGGATTTAATTAACAAACAATGTAATATTTTATTTTCCCAAAGTACTGCACTACGGAGAGCGGACTACGGAGTACGAACTACGGATTACGGATTATGACTCCTTGTTTTCTTCCATGCCAGGGAACCCATTAGAAAACACAGTGTCTGTCTAAAAAGTGTTCTGCGCGTTAGGCTATCTATTTTAACAAGATTTCGTGTCTTCTACTATGTCAGTATTCGTTTTGCACTTATTATTATAGAATTACGGAGTAATAGGTGACAAAGCAACGAAAGCCAAAAAACTTAAAAGGAGTCAGGGTTTTTTCATAACACACTATAACTGAAGCCTTACTCCCTTAGATCATGGTAATGTTAGTCGATTACGAAAAATGGGCACATGCGGATGTCATGGGTACTTGTACATATAGTCAAACCTCTATTAAGTGGACACCTTCGGGACCTGGCTGAGGTGTCCGCTTTAAAAGAGTTTATGATACTAGTACTTTATCGATTAAAGGAGGGCATAGGACCTGAGATATGTGTCTGTTTAAAAGAGGTTTCCTGTGAAGAAAGGTGTTCACTAATAGAGGTTTGACTGTAGTTCGAACTAACTCCACTTTAAAAGGTCAAGAGGACGACTGTAATAGTGTTATACATATTGTTTTGTGTTTCAAAGATAAACATCGTTATGAAAGCCATAAACGTAACGCCTAACAATGTTTTATAAGTTAAAACAGTCAATGTACAAGATTCTTCAATTACTGATCCATGTAACTCAAGTAATCACCCAGATTACTTACAACTTTAAATGTTTCAAAAATGGGAAAATTGAAACATACAAATTCTAACATGATGGCACAATTTGTAAAATACTTCGACCAGACAACACTGTCATGTTAACAAGAGATGATTAATTCAGCTTTCTTCAGAAACTCACTGGCGATCTTTTTCCCAACGAGTGTCTCCTTTTGGTGATTTGCTTTGAAAACGATTCGAAAACTTCCCGAGGGCATTCAAAGATATCTCGTGTGGTAAGCCGCAAAAAGTTAGCAATTAGAAAGCCGGCCCCGTACTTTCCACCATGCCCCCTGGCATGGTAGAAAACACAAAATTGGGCTTAAAATTGATTATCCAAATAAACTGCCATTTGCTACACTCCGTAATCCGTACTCCGCACTCACACTCGGTTTTTTCTACCGTGCCCACTAAAGGGACTTTTACCGGGTCACTACGCAGGTGGAATAGAACGTTATTGAATTATCGGCTCATATTTCGATTTGAACCAACGGCTGTTAGGGCTCCGCAAGAAAAGGTAAGTCATACTTGGGTATTTCAAATGATTTAGACGATAAGATATAACAGCACTTGACCGAACAAGCATACAACACCGATCATAATATACATGCATACATGCGCTGTCACCTTGGTAGTCAGGAGAGCCAGCATAAGTAGCCAATTTTAACGGAAAGATAACAATCGAAACCAGACAAAATAGTGCAATGCATTGCCCTGTGGTTCAAATGGACCTTGCGTATCGTGGCATAAATTGCGGAAGAAGTTTCTTCTTTATCAAATTTTATTGACCCTGTGCTACGATTTTATAATGAAGCGTAAGGCAATATTGATTGATATTGCGCTGCGTTGATTCACTCGCTTCACGGGCAACGAGAATGTGCTTTCACTTTCGCTTTCCTCGGTGTAACTGCTTCTCTTGATTCTGTTGTGAGCTGTTAAATACTCAAGTAGTTTTTGCATGAGCCTTTCCAAGTAGCTTCACGCAACCTTTCAGTGCCAAGCTCAACGACTTCGTCCGCTCGCTATGCTGCAGTTAAAATGCCTGACTACGGCTTTGTTCAAACGTCGCTCTTCTCATGCGCCGAACCTAACGCAAATGACCTGGGGCCGATTGTATAAAAACGTAGTTAAAGTTAACTATAGTTAAATACGAATGTCAACCAATCAGAATCGCCTATTCAAGATTTAACTACTTTTTAACTACAAAATCGTGGTTAAAATGCAGTTAAAAGTTTTATACAACCGACCCCTGAAGTCTTTATCTGAGCTCATTTGCGCAGATTCTGCACATGAAAAGAGCAATGTTTGACCTAGACCAGCGCCATTTAATGCTTGTTTCATCGTAAAGTCGTAAACCAGACCAGACTAAAAATATCTCTATAGATAAGCCTATTATATCCAAACACAGTTGTTCGCCTAGATAATTTCTGGTAGAAAATGTCAATAGAGTGCAGCATTAAGAAACTGCAACACTTTTTTTGAGCTGCAATGTTACGTCTATGGACATTCTGCAGAGTTATCGTGATGTATGTCGCGTCATTCGCGGTCCTCATCGCTTGGATTGCCCTAACTTCAGCTGACGCAAAGGTAAGTAAAAGATACAGCACACGTTCAGATATAAGATACGGAGTTTGGCTCTTACAATCAACGTATGCGTAGAGGTAGCTACCCAGCTTTTTTGCCCCCATTGACAAATTTGGCTAACATTGTTTACTTCATTGATAACAATACAGAAATCACAGAACAAGACAAAAGTCACAAAGCATTACAGTCATGTAAAAGAGTTATTCGCTCATGCAAATAATTCTAAAGCTTAGTTACCTTTGTAGTAACTAGGCATATGGCTTACGTAAAGTTGCGAATTGGGTATGAACAAGTGTTAGCCGAATTTGTCTACCGGAATAGCGAGGTTGCAAACGAGCATGAAAGATAGGCACCCGAAGCATGCATTTGACTACTGCTCTTGGCAAAAGTCAATAAACGATGCAGCCATGCCCAATGCACTGTGATAATGAGATATTCGAAAAATGAAATAAAAATGTGATTTGGTTCATATTACTGCTACAGAGGGGTCAATGACATTCTCTAAACAAAAATAGAATACCCCTGTAGATTCCAGCACTCCAAAAAATATTCCACTGCCACGGGTTGCTTTCAAATGGTGGTGCAATGGCGATTTGTATTAAAAGCGACCAAACAATGCGTTCATCTATTTGATTGACTAAACTTTTACATATAAGTTTAGCCATGATAAACTAGAGAGAAGTAAGTGACTGCGGTAGAAAAGACTGTTTTTCATATCGTCATGATTGTCAGAAACGAAAAGTCACGATCCCCCCATAAATGCCAAAATATTCTACTGTCTTTGCAGTAAATCTCATAGAAAGCTTCATAATTACTGTATCTACTGATAATTGCCTAAGAATTAGTTGGAAAGTGTTGTAAATCAGCTATTGGGAACGATTGTGACTCTGTCTTTTGACCATTACGACAATATGAAAAACAGTGCCAAAAGCCAAACCTGAACTTCACTAATGTCAATGATAACACTACTTGCTTGGAATTTTAATGGCAAAACGAGATGCCATGTATGAATTAAAGCGCTGTTACGTGCAAAAAGTTAGTGGTTCATAACTCTGTCCACAATCAAGGCGAGGCATGCAATGGCATATTTCCTTACATTTGTTTTTAACAACTTCTGTGTTTGCGACAATGAATAGCCGTGTTTTGTGAGCGATAAAACTCGACCCAACACAAGTGCGTACATCACTTTCACAACCCGCGTGCGAGTGAGGTGAATGTGTTGCCTAGCTGGTTAATTTGGTTTTGTGCATTAACATTAGAAAAAATAGTAAAGGCTTATTTTTGATAATATGATTAAATCATACTACACAAGTTAGTTTAACGTTCATGTGGCAAAAAATCGTGCCTAAATATCAAGCGCCCTTGATACGTCATCACATGCATAATTGTATTGACTTCTTTTAGAAATTCAGTCGTAATGGGAACAACCCAGGGAAATGCAGTGAAGAGCAACGTGGAAACTTCACCATTGTGCAAGATCGTCATGATAATGATATTCTATTGATTTGCACTAAACGAAATGAGCTATATAGTTGGAAAACAACAGACGGTAAACATTTTC
>JAOBYK010659888.1:0-10547 GCA_025434845.1 Phenganax subtilis | reverse complement strand
CGGAAGACAGCTGAAATTTTTTCCCAGCCCCCATGGTCTATGCTAAAGGCCAAATGCTTTTTGGAGGACCTGTGTGACAAGAATCAGACCTGTCACATGTATCCTGGCTACAAGTTTGAGTTCTATTTTTCGGAGGATTTCGCAGAGCAGCGATGCCTTGAATCAGGGCGTTTGGACGCAGCTCTGCCACAAGACTTGGAAACCGCTGATGTTGAACCTGAAGCGCCTCCACGTCGTGTCATGGTTGTCAAGGGCAAGAACAAGCCGCCAAAGGCGAAAGCAAAAGTTAAGGGGGCTGCCAAAGTTCAAGCCAGCAAAGCAGTTTTGAAACATCCAGCCGCAAGTGGCGTTGTTCAGCCAGAGCCTATCGTTGAGGCTGGGCAAGAACCAAGACCTGCGGGTCAGTTGCTGAAACGCCCGGCCAGCCAAATGGAGACATGGGCTGACAACTCTTCATCTGCTGTTCCTGCAGGCCCTGGCGCTGCCCCAGGCCCAGATGGTTTGCCAGCTGGTTGCGAGTGGGGCTGCTCAAAATGCTACAAACGCCCTCCCGGGTGCAGCCGATGCAGGAAACTGGCCGATGAGGGCCGTCTTGACTTTCACCGTCTTGCCGATGGCAGGATCTACAGGGATCTCGCAAAGCGATGATGCCGGCTGCTGCTACAGCTGCAGCAACGCCCCGCCAGAAAATACAATAATAGTGATCGCGACAACTTGTTGCTGCGACCTTAATAGCCAGCTTGCTGGCCATTTTTTGCCTGACAGCCTCACTCACGACGTGACATGTTTTAACATTGTGACTACGATGCCTCTGCCGCTGCTTTCTGCTCATTGATTTCAGATTCCAGATTGTATACATCATTTCTTAGTGAATTAAGAATTGTTGAAGAATTGTTGTTATATATATCGTTGTCCAGGCCAGGGTCGACATCACATTAAATGTGTTTTTCGGCCAGCAACCGGTGAGCCATGATGTCGGAGACCAACTCCGAGCTTTGCAGTCCAACTGTTTCTCTACCATCAGATGTCACAGATGGGTCACTCTCATTGCCTGACTCTTGTGAGGAGCGCGCAGAATCTGAAAGTGGCCTGGCCCCGGCCCAACCGGATACATCAATGTCCTTGGAGTCGGATTCGGATGTTGAGTTGCCAGATCCTGTGTTTGATTTCGACACGGAGAACATATCGCCAATTGCCTCTGCCGTACCTGCGCCTGAACAAGTGGCCACACACGGGCCGCAGGATTTCAATTTGTTCGCGTTGGAATTGTTTTCCCCTCCGCGCGTGCTTCCACATGTGAGATCCGTTGGTGGCCCATGCCGGATGTCCTTGGATATCCTGACCGGTTGGAACCTGCAGCACAAGGGAGTTCAAGACATTGTTTTTGGCATGTTGGAAGCAGGCAAACCCAGAATGGTTTTTTTGTCTCCGCCTTGTACCATTTTCAGCTGTTTGCAAAAATGCTTTCGCAATTATGAGAAGATGGACCCCAAAGTTCTGGAAGAGAGATGGCGAGAAGGTTGTGACCATATGAATTTGTCGGTGACCGTTGCTGAGCGGCAGGACCACAACGATGACTTCTTCATGTTGGAACACCCACAGCGAGCCTCCTCGTGGGAATTGGAATCCACTCAGAAATTGCGGGCTAAGCAGCGTGTAGGCAGATTTCGATCAATGCATGCTAGGCCTTCGAGCGCCCAATGGTAAGTTGATGAAAAAAAGGACCCGCATTGTGAGCAACAATGCCTGGCTGCTATCCAAGCTGTCCCATTCCCAATGTGATAGGCAGCATGAGCATCAACCCATTGAGGGGTCGATGAAAGGTCGAAGCTTGAGTTGGTGGGCCCAACACTACCCTGATGGCCTGGTGAAAATTTTAGCAGAGAGTGTGAGCCACTAGGCAGGTCACAGACCAACTGCGCCGGATTGTGTCAGAATCTGCACAACTCACGCGTGGGAATCCTTAACCCTAGATGCGCGGATTTCCACGGAAATCTTGACAAGTCAGCTCGCTTTTTGCTTTTCAACACAAATCACCTTTTGGTTTTCCACAGGCCACTTGCGTGGATTCTCAATATCACCTGGGACTTGCGTCGATTTCCACGGAAATCTGCACAAGTCAGCTTTGAAAATTCCAAGTTGGACTTGCGTAGATTCTGTGTTTTGGGGGCTGGCCCCGCTGCGCGGATTTCCACGGAAATCTGCGCAAATCTTTGGCCGTGTTTGAAAGTTGAGATTTTGCGCGGATTTCGTGTCTCAGAGCTCTGCGCGGATTTCGTGTCTCAGAGCTCTGCGCGGATTTCGTGTCATTGCATTTGTTGCCTTTGATTGCCATCTTCAGATTCACTTCATTGTTGACATTCTTATTTGTGTTCAATTTGTGGAGGAAGTAGGGCCGGAGTAGAGTCAGTCCTTCGAGTCTGTCAGACTGTCATGGCTTCGGAAGCTCCAGAGTCATCTGCGGCAACAGCTGCTGCAGCAGCTCCCCCTGATGATGCCTGGACACACAGCGTCATGGCTGTGGATGATGATGGTGCCCAGAGCCAGGTCATGGCTTCGTGTGAGACTTGCTTGGCACAATGCGGCGGGCCGAGTCAATACCTTCAAAGGTATTTGCGGACTGCAGATGAGGGCTTTGAATTCATGGAATGGTTGAGGGAGCAATTTCCGGAGCAAGATGACACCCTCTACCACCAAGAAGCAAAGTTGCCGTGCTTCAAGGACAGTTCAGACTTGGCTTGCGCTGCTCCCACTTGTGTCCATGTGTCTTCCTTGGGGTTCACGAGCAACTGCAGCCTCAAACCTGGGCCTGGGGCGGGTCTGGCAACCTCTTTGCTCCAAGAGTTTCTCAAAGATGGCTTTGTGACTGCTGGTGACCCGCTGTTGGTTTTGCAGCATGAAGCTTGCGTCGCGCCTTATGGCTTGGAGAAGGACAGTAGCAAGCTGCAGCCCTTCAACTTGGCCTACCTGAAAGGTTTTGCCAGAAGCACCACTCTGCTGATGCTCCTTCACCGGTGCAAGGCTCTTGGCTTGAATGGTTCTTCGCCGGGACTGGCGCCGCTGTGGTCCTCTGTGACGAGGATCTGGGTGCATTGCATGGAGTCTTCAAACAGAATAGATGAGGCTCTGACGAACATGAAGCTCTCCAGCCGTGGATCCCTGCGGAAAGCTAACAACTTGATTCAGCTGGTCTTTATGCTCCAGAACCTCAAGTCCCTCGGCCTATCAGACAGCTCTGCCTTTGTGCAGCGTTGGAACAAGATGTCCAGCAAGACATTTCAAATTGTCGGGAGAAAGGCGTCAGCTTTGAAGTTGCTTTTGGAGCAAACGCCTCAAAGTGTTCTCACTTTGATCTTGGACCATGTAAACATGCATGGTTGGGAATCGTGCGTGTGGAGCGACGACAACCTCGGTAGCAAGAAGATATTTTCCGGCTTCCAGTTCAGCTGCTCCAAGAAGTCATGGCTCCCCAGGCTCCGCACTACGGATGAGTCCATGATGTTGATGGTGAAATTTTTGCAAGCTTGCCACGAGCAGAAGGCTAGCTACATGCGAAAGAAACCCGATACTCAAGCAGTTGAGGACGCTGCCGTGAAGGCAGCCTTGTGTTGGCATCTTGGCCAAGAACTGCTGCAACAAGTTCCCGTTGACCCCAACAAACTGCAGGCTGAATGGTATGACAATTTCGGTTCCGGGGAAAACTCTGTGGATGGCGAGCTGCAAGCTTTGCTCATGGACAAATCCGACACCTTCGACGTGAAGCGCGATTGCCCCTCATTGCGCAAGCTGGTGGCAGACCACAAATTCTCGAAGCCAGTGGCCATGGACACCGTGGAGGAAGTCTCTTTGCAGGTGGACAAATTTGCTTTGATCATGAAACAGCTCAAGTACGATGTTCAGGTCTACACCACATGGACCCGCAAGGTCTCCAGTGTCAAAAGCGCTCAAGAGCATCAGAGGCATATGTGGCTTTTGGAACGTCGCAAGAGATGCCTGGCAGTGGCTGATCAGTTTCTTTCCCGCAATGTGAAGCTTCTGGTGTGGCAAAAGAAGGTGGAGCTCGCAATCGCTGAGATCATGAATGCAAAACGAGATGTGACCCAAAAATTGTCAGTGCCTGCGGATGAGATCTACACCTTGGTTTGGTGGAATGTCACGTCTCCATGCTTGATCCCGGCACACATCTACCAGCAAAGTGTCAGCCTTTTGGCCTGGGCCTTGAATGACCAGATGAAAAGCATGGCCCTAGTGCTGATGCCAACCTTCAGCTACAGCAAGGGCAAGCTGGTTCTTGAAGAATCGCAGCTTCTCCAGAAATTGTCAGCAGGCAATCACAACATCGATTGGCAGTGGCACTTGCTCTTTTCTGAGCGCAGTGATGCTCGGGACTTGCGACCTCTGGTGTACACTGGCCGCTTTGTGTTCCCCAGTCCTTTGGAATTGCAGAAGAACCCATGGTTTTCTTGTGACTTGAGGAAGACTCAGCGCACAGTGGAGCAGAAACAGCTGGCAGCAAAAGAAATGCGCGAAGTGGAATGCGTAGCGGAAGACAGCCTTCCCACCACCACTGACACCAGAGATATCCTCCATGGAGCTCCGAAGTATTGGCAAGTCGGCTCTACTGCCTGCAGCGCGGTGCTCACTTCAGCCTTCACAGGCGTGCAGCCGGAGCCAGGCGCAACATTGGTCCTAGACCTCTATCCGAGGAATGGTGATATGTGTGAAGCATTCTGCGACTTGAGAAGCCACAGAAACAATGTGCAATACATTGCCCTTTGCGAGTCCCAGGATGAGGCGCTTTACATTGAGAATTACATGAAAGAATCTCTCTCACAAGCGTATGAAGCAGGCAAGTCCACGCCCAATGGTGAGAAGATTGAGCAGAAGATGAGTGATGATTTGGTGGAAGCCACGCCGCCGGCGCCAAACATGAACTTGCTGGTCACTTGTCTGCTGTTTTTTGGCTGAGCACCCATGTCACCCATTTGGTGTCAATGTCCTATCCCGTTTTGTCAAGGTAGCGGAAATCTCCAACTCATCTTCGTAATCCTTTCCTGTTTTTTTCTATAGCCTTCCTGTCCCAACTCAGGTGATCAAAGATGAAAACCTGTCCATTCCTGCAGCCATTGTCCGGGAATGGCAAGATCATGCCCAATGTGGAAAAGAGTTTCAGGCTTGGCTGGAGGATTTCCTGAAGCAGTACAAGGTCATCGATCCGGAACAGGAACAGAAAAATGCCAATGAACCCGAGGGGGGAGCTCCAAAGAGGCCTGGTGAATCTGGAAGCGGTGGCCCTAGCCCAAAGAAGCTTCGCGCAGATATGTCTTCAGTGAATGCTGGCATCATTGAGGCGAAGCAGATTTCCACCGCTTTGTTGCATGAGTTCAGCTTGCCCACAGCAAAGGACATTTCTATGGCCCTTCACCTTCGGTCCGAGTCCGAGATCTTTGTGGTGAACAAAGGTACCAAAGAGTGGTCCAGCGTTGACCCAGCCATCGCTTTCTTTGGAAATGGCACATGGAAGGTGCTCAAGGATGCCCAGCAGCTACCAGAGAATTCCGTGGAATTGGCTTTCAAAAGCCACCGCGACCTCGTTCTTTTGAATGGGTCGGTGCAGTCTTTGGGGGTTGTCTTGGCTGAGATGCGCGCCAAGAAGCCCGATGCAAAGATTTATTACCACAAGATCAACGAAGCCGAGAAGCTGAGTGAGTTTAGCCTGACGGTGACCCACCGCGTGATCTTCCAGTCAAAGCTTGAGGCTGGCACCGAGTTGTCGCATAAGAATTGCGGCCACAAGGTGTCAAGTCTAGTGAAGAGTGCCGATTCGCCCCTGCAGATGATCTGGTATGTCCGGTGGAGCACCAAAGGCTTGTCGCCGATTAAGCCAGTCTGGCACCTGATTGGCAATGTGAAGTTGCCTGGTGAGAGCGCGATTCCTTGTCACAAGTAGACTTTAAGGTCCTGCTGCGATGCGCCAGCTGCCACGTGGTCAGGTGGTCAGAGCCAGTCAGTCTCAGACTTGCGAAAGGTGAGAGGACCCACCTTATTTCAATTTTGAATGTGTGTTGTTTGCCGTGTTTTTGCCAATGACACGAAGCTGACGCGCTATGGCGGCACTGCCATCTGCACGAGGTCGGGCCAAATTTTGACATGGATATCATATATTTAGATCATTTGCACTATAGGTGTATGCTCCCTTTTTGGTTCATCACAGTTTTCCGAACCTGATCTCGCAATACCATCGATCATTTGGCAGCATCCATGAAATGTTTTTCAGCGTTTCCATCACGCAAGCTGGCGGGAATTAAGTCTTCATCATCGGCCATATACTGAATGACCTGTCTTCGAGATTCCTTATTTAGGCGTCGTTGAGAAATTGTCGTGTATGTGTTATACAGACCCCGCTTTTTGACAGCTTCACGCGCCCAGCTGCGCTCTTGCAGCACGGCCCCTGGAGTCGACACTCAGAAGAGTGTCGCTATGTTCACAGGGGTGGACACACAATCTTTCAAGATGCACCTTTAGCCCAAACTTGCCAGCAAAAAGTCCAACTTTCCTAGCCAGCTTGCTGGCAAGGAAGAAGAAGACCAACTTGTTGGCCTTCTTGATTGCTCAATATTTTGCTGTGCGTTTCGATGTCATTGTCAATGATATGGTTCACTTGTGATGTTCCTGTATCTATTCCTTTAAGGATCTGAGCTGGAAGGGATCACCAGAGAAAGTTAATAGGCTGACAGCAACTTTGGCTTAGTCTGACTACAGCCATGTCGACGTAATAAATATAAGATTCCCAAACAGACTGGATTTAGCTCTTTCCTTTTCGTGGTCGTGAGCCATGATGGATGCAGCTCTCATGGAAGCCTTGCGAGGAGCAGTGCAGGATGATAGAGATGCCGACACTGAGCCGCCCTCTGAGAGGGCATTTTTGCAAGGTGACGCAGACGACGAGACCGAGCCGCCCTCTGAGATGATGGCGCGTTCTGAGATCACTGTTTTGGTTCCTCCTACAACGTTCAGAGCGAGTCCAAGTGAGCCGACCATTGTGGATAAGGCTGAGACAGTCGCGTCCAACGATGTAAAAATCATCCCTGTGACGACATCTCCAACTGATTGGGTTCCTTGCATGGCAAAGGGTTAAGGCAGTCTTCTTGGTATGAGGCATTTTCACTAGTAAATATGATTTTGTTTGGGTGGCGATTTTTTTGATGCCTTCGATTTTTCTGCTCTGCATCCAGCGTCTTTGAGGAAGATGATGACGAGCTCCGTTCCCGTGCATCAGACCACATCCGTCGACCATGTTCAAGCAGCAGCGCTACCCCAACGCGACGGTTGGACCAACTAGCTCAGCGGTTCATGCAATTGGCCGGAAGAAGTGGCGGTGACCTTGTCGAAGCAGTTGGCTGCAGCGCAGCAAGAGAAGGCCGAAGCTGATCAAAGAGCAGTCAAGGAGAAGAGGCTCCGGGAAGACGCCGAATCCTTGATCCCCAAAGAGGATCCAATGATAAAAAAAGGAGGAAAGAAGTTTACACAGCCAAAAACATCTTGGGAATGGCAGCAGCGAGAGAAGAGAGATCGCAAGAACCAAAAAGAAGTCAAACGTAAGGCGAGAAGAGCTGCTGAAGCGGCTGCCGCTTCCGGTGCCAACGCGCGCTGACTCAACCAGCAGGATGGAAAAAAAGCGTTTTTGATGTTGAAATCGTCATCCAGCTTGCTGGAAGATGATCCACAGCCAACTTGTTGGCTTTCAGTTTGCATTTTGATGCTGTCTTGATTGAAAGTAAGCGAGGCCCAGGCTCTCATGAGGTGCGCATAGACATTTTTAAGATTGCAAGCCTATGGCCATCCCGCAACAATAATTGTCAGGTGTTTCTTCTCTTACTCTGCGGCAACGCCGGTACTGTATGTAGCAAACTTTTCTCACAGCTTTCAATCTTATCATTTCTCTTGTTACACCAAATGCTCCGCTAACATATGTGCCGCAATATGCTCCACTACCACCATTCCTGATCATCCTGATCATCCATGTGAATGATGTATATTTCCCAAAGCATCATCTCTGATGTGTTGGGTTCCCGTCTCGGCGTTTTCCGCGAAGAACACAAGAGAAGAAAGCCACAGGAAATGACAGTATATAACATTATCTTGTTGAAAAGCTGGTTGTAATGTCAATGGGCTCGCTGGCGAGCGTGGGTTGGGTTTTGAAATCCAAAATCTTCGTGGCTGAATGGGCACGGTTTCAACCATGATGTCGTTGACAAATTGAACACCTCTTTTAAAAAAACAAACACCTACTTTATAAGAAAGATCCTTTGTTGCTCTGCTTTGCACGTGCTCCTGCCCTGCTCACACGCCCCCCCGCTGAAACCGAACACAAAATGCAAAAAAAGGTCAGGTGTGCTTGGTTGCTGTTGCTCTCTAACCCTAGCCGTCTCCTAGCTTCTCTTGCACTCTACTCTTTGCCATCCTATCACTCTGGGAGTTCAGCGCTGGTTGCTTCTGGTGTCTTTGGGTTGGAGGCTGTTTCTGGCTTGCACATGCTCTTGCTCTGTTCACACACGTCTTGCCAGTAACTACTCTCTGCAGCATGCTGTCCAAGTCCTTTGCCACTCTACGTCTCCACCTTGCGGCGTCGACGCCTCGACCCCCAACCTCTCCACCCCCGCCGGCCTCGCTGGCGCATCAGCTTGCAGACAATGTCCTTGAGGGTGGAATGACGTCTGCCTCTCCTCACCAGGGCTGTGGCTGGCTGGCATGAGCGACGCTCTTGTTGCCAGCTGACAGCTGCCGCCTCCCAGCATGCATCGCGCTCCATGTGCCTCCTCTCTCTCCGACGGCTCTCCCGACTTTTGGTTGCTGCAAGCAACCAGGGCAGTCAGCCCCCGTCCCTCGGACGGGTGCTGCCGGGGTGCCCCAAACCCCGGCCCCCGTCTTCTCCATGGAAGACTCCGCGGAAACATGGCGGGTCCCTTCCCGACACCACACCTCGCCAACACCGCGAGCGACGCCTACCGTCACCTCGACCCACACCTCTCTTACCCTAGTACGCCGGCGCCCGGCTGTCAGGCGTAAGCCTTTAAATAGAATTGCGATAGACTATACTTCCTTTCCCCCCCTCTCTGCGGGCGGTTGTTGTCGCGAAGCGACCTGAATAATGAAAGCTAGAATGCGTTGATTGAGAACTCCAGAAAATGAATCTAAAGCGCAAGGCACCAAGAAGCCAACAACGGACTGGAACTGATTTTTTGCAAAATTACTTTTACAGCCTTTGCCATTCAAATTGAGAAGCCTTGATGCTCAATCCCAAGAAGTCAACGGGGTGAACAAGAAAAAACTTGCCCAAAAAATAATTCCCACCCCTGAATCGTTCACGGGGCCAATAGTTTCCAAGTCATTGGCTGGGATTCTAAGACTTGCTTTAGCCAGATGACGGATAACGCAACGTTCACCCAGCGCGGTATGTATAGAATCCGTACAACAATTTTCACCGTTTCATTGAAATGACGCTGCTTGCCCCTGCAAGCTCTCCTTTTTCTCGCGTCCTTTTTTGCAGCTGCCAGACTTAGCCAGCCTGTTGGCAAAAAAGGCTTGAGGCAAAAGACATCAAAGAACCAGGGACGCGCGGCGCTCACAGCTGCAAGGAGGGGTTGATTCACCTGGTCCTTTTCAGATTTCTTCTATATATCAACGTTCGGATGATGAGAATGGAGCTCGCAATGAGAATGTCCAATTGAAATTAGGAGGTTCGTGCAGGGTTGGCGTCAGTGCCCAAAAACACAGAGAACATGTAAAATAAAATCAGCAGTGGGCATGTACGACCTTTTCTTGCGAGGTTGAAGCTCACAAACAGCATCGTAGAGTTACCCTCAAAAGAACAAAAAGTCATACATACAGTACACTACAGCGTGAGAATACACGACCGCAACGAGAGTGAAAGTGAATTTGTAAGTTTTCGGAGATGCCAATCATTGCCAATCCCAAGAAAGGCAAAAGTTCAAGGTTGACCACTCACTGAGTAGAAGTTTGTAACAGCTTAGTTCCTATTTCCTGAGTTTCAGGCAGCCAAAACTTGTCTGTTGGACATGTAGGTCAAGAAACCACCCCAGCTTCTTGTTGCTTGATCAAAAAGTGATATTTGATCCACACCTCAAATCCCAATATTCCCAACACACATATATGGATGACTGCCCTTGCTTTGTCTGGCCGGATTGATGTTCAGTCGATTCCTACAATGGTTTGGAGACTCTGAGTTGTGAATTGGTTTGGAGACTCCGAGTTGTGAATTGGTTTGGAGTCTCTGAGTTGTGAATTGGTTTGGAGACTCTGAGTTGTGAATTGGTTTGTAGACTCTGAGTTGTGAATTGGTTTGGAGACTCTGAGTTGTGAATTGGTTTGGAGTCTCTGGGTTGTGAATTGGTTTGGAGTCTCTGAGTTGTGAATTGGTTTGGAGACTCTGAGTTGTGAATTGGTTTGGAGTCTCTGAGTTGTGAATTGGTTTGGCGACTCTGAGTTGTGAATTGGTTTGGAGTCTCTGAGTTGTGAATTGGTTT
>JAOBYK010659777.1:0-10547 GCA_025434845.1 Phenganax subtilis | reverse complement strand
CGAAACTCTTCTCCGATTCCGCTATAATTGTTTGGTCGTTTAAGATAATTTCCATGCTGTCTCCTCCTCCATACGCTTTTTGAACCTTACAATTCTCAAACTTTACCGCTTGCTTTTCCTTAACAAATTTTTCAATTTTCAAGCGTTGAGGTTCATTAAGTCCAACAAAGCGTACTACCGCACTTTGGTCTTCGATCGAACCATCAAAGAATTTTCCTTTCTTCGGAGACAAACGTTACTACACCATCTACCGATGCTTTCTCTCCAATATTTTTTGTATCCTGAACGGACAACAGAGTTTCGAATACTCGATCTCTTTTTCTAGACTCTGGTAAGGAACTCGAAGTCGAAGGTAATGCAGACATTACGACGTAAACAAATTTATAGCACAATTACACTTTAATAAAGTACTATATAAATAACAATTACAACCGTGACAAATCACACACTGTCAGTTTTATTTTAAGCAATGACGTCTGCCGTATATGCTCCCAGATATGGTGCGCGGAACTGGACAAAATTACATTTGCCCCATGTATACATGACATCGATGTCAAATATATTTTAAAGAGTCGAAATATGATAGAAGTTTCAGTATATGTGTATGATAATTTGTAAATATAAAACAGTTTTGCAAATATATAAAACATGTCCCAAAATGTTACAATTTTTTGCTCATATAAAATACTTTCGCACATTTAAGTATAAACTGAAAAGTTCTCATAAATGTTTCACATATATAAAGGGTGGTTACAAAACTAGCAAACCACTGATCTGTACATAGACTGGATAGTGTATCTACTAATAAAATCCATCCAAGAAGTGAAGCCGGAAGTAAAATAGTAAATATGCAATTCGCATGTAAAGGACTCACTTTTGTATAGCAGATGCACTAACCAGTCTATGTAATGGATCAGTGGTTTGCTAGCTTTGTAACCACCCTTTATATATGGGAAACATTTGCGTGTATTTATACGTGAGACGTTTTACATATGAGAAGTTTTCAGTTTAAAAACGTGCGAAAGTATTTTATATGAGCAAAAAATTGTAACATTTTGGGACATGTTTTAAATATTCGCAAAACTGTTTTATATTTACAAATTACCATACACATATACTGCAACTTTATCATATTTCGACTCTTAAAATATATTTGACATCAATGTCATATATATATATGGGGCAAATGTAATTTTGTCCGGCTCCGCGCGCCATACCCAGACATATAATTTATATATAAACAAATTTATTTTCCAAAATAGCTCGTTCACAAGTCGCTTCTGCCTCGATGCAAAAATCCTGGTACCATCGCTGAAAAATCTTTCTGTATCTAGATTCTAATCTCCTGATGCGATTAAGTTTAGGTTTTAGGATTAGGGAATAAGATTAGGGCTTGGATTAGGGTTTGCGCATACATAAAGTACATGGATATAGGAGGTATAGATCGCCGACTCCTATACTGGAGACTAGAAACAAAGCGTGGCAACTTCAACATTCCAAGATGGCGGCACAAGCGGGCAAAAGAGCTTAAGTAACCATACCATAGAACTAAAATACATATCAATTGAAGCCAAATTTGACACCCAGACACGCGAGTTTTGACACCCAGACATGCATGTTTACGTTTCGCGATTCTCTCGCGGGAACACAGACTTCACTCCTACTTGTATGTATTTGCCGAAAAAGAAGCTATTTTTTGGGCAGTTTGTTCATAAAACTAGAAAAAAACTTCATCTGTTTTCTTCTTTGTGTGTTTTTTCTTCCTTTCTGCTAAAAGAATGCTTAGTAGCTTCATAAAACTTGTTTGTTTTTGCCAAAGTTTGACTCGTTTTCCGACCATGTTTATTTTGATTTGTTTTTTGACCGTGTCTTCCGTCGTGTGGAAAGACTAGGGCCGACCTCAGAATTTTGGCTTCAATTTTTGGCTCCAGGGAGCGTTCTATGTATTTTCAGTTCAATGGACCATACTAAACACTACAAAAATGGGCATCTTTTACCGTGAATTGTGAGAAATCTATGCAGGATTTGACCTCGATTTTGATGTTATATACAAAGCTATATCTCATAATGTCATCTTTGGCCTCGTTTTGGCTTTCTTTGTTGCCGATCATCAAAAATTTGCCGAAGTTCTGAATGCGACTATTTTGGTATGACAGCATTTATAGCAAAGGAACACAATGGTACTCGTGGCCGAAGATGATTAAATTGTTGAGTTTCTGCCACTTGGAAGACTTTTTGATTGTGGCTAGAGCGTTGTTGTCTTGGATGTTTTAAATTTATTGCTGGTAGATGAATAATCATCACGATGAAAGTGTTTTCACAAAGCATGATCAAAGAGAGAGAAAGGCATGAAGTTTTGTTTACAAAAAAATTATCCTGTGTTTTTCCTGATTGAGCTGTCAGCCAAGTCTGCAATCAATACCTCCTATATGTGGTGAACTTCTCTGGAAAGATTGAGTGTAACGTTGGGAAATACACTAAACAGGTCTGGGCAAAGTAAAGTAAATAAATTATTAAAATTTGGAGTTTTCAACTTTTCAAGGGCTGACATACATTTGGGGAATGTCTTTAGCTATGGGAGATAGTCTCTGTTCTAATAAATTACACAGTTTTCACCATTTGTAAAAGACATGCTTTGATAAAGTATTTAAAGAACATGACTAAGATATTCTTTAAGCATTGTACTCAGACCTCTTCAGCCATTATTTTTCTACAACTGACAATAAATAGTTTTAAAGTGAGACTACGTAATGTTCTGATAGATAAACCATCCAACTCTCCCTACTGCAGTTAAAAGCTTTGAGCAATCTAAGATCTTCAATACAAAAACGTTTTAGTATTCAACACTATATGAGTTACACTAATCACTACAAGGTATTACTAACTTAGTTACTGCATATAATTCGGTCAAACGTTGGACAGCATATGCAATAAGAAGTTATCTTACATCAGAGTTCCAAGAAACATCCCAATTTTGCTCAAGCAATGCATAAGTGCAGTCAGACTGGGAGCACAAACAGTGCTTTGTGAAAATGCTTTCATCCTGATGATTATTCATCTACCAGCAATAAATTTAAAACATCCAAGACAACAACGCTCTGGCCACAATCAAAAAGTCTTCCAAGCGGCAGAAACTCAACAATTTGATCATCTTCGGCCATGAGTAGCATTGTGTTCCTTTGCTAAAAATGCCGTCATACCAAAATAGTCGCATTCAGAACTTTGGCAAATTTTTGACGATCGGCAACAAAGAAAGCCAAAACGAGGCCAAAGATGACATTATGAGATATAGCTTTGTATATAAAATCAAAATCGAGGTAAAATCCTGCATAGATTTCTCACAATTCGCGGTAGAAAATGCCCATTTTTGTTGTGTTTAGTATGGTCACTTGAGCTTTTTGCCCACTTGTGCCGCCACCTCCTATATCTATGATAAAGTATCCTCCGGCAATATAAATTGCAAACGTAAATACACGCATAACAATTGATCAGTTCGCAACTTGTTCAATACAGGAGCAAACAATGTTGTGCTGCACCCTGTGAACAATATTGTCAATATTGTTGCTACTTGACAACATCATTGTTGAATGTACTATTTGTTGAACAAGCCGTAACTACATCGATAAAATTGTTCACAGGGTGCATCACAACGTAGTTCGCTCGTGTTTTGAACAACTTGCGAAACACAGATTTTACACCAAAAAAAAACTACAGTAAAAATAAAATAGTGTATCAATAAAGAACATCGCCTGAAATAGAAGTTTTACCGCGATTTGTGAACGAGTCATTTTTTAGCTTCCTTTCGCAAAGCGAGTCAACACCTAATTTAGGCAATGAAGTATCAAACACAGAAATTTTATGGAACAAGATAAAACTATTTCTCACATATCAGACCTAAACTCACGCACGCATTCTCAGATGTCTGACTGGGCAGCTTATCAGTAACTAAAGTCTAGCAAAGTTCGTCATATATTTAACAGCCTAACTTCAGCTCCTTCAATTTCATGAAATTGTTCAGCAAATCACCGAAAAATATATCAAACAAGTACAGCAAACGCCACTCATGATGCTTGAACCTGCGGGCTGCCGCCCGCAAGACAGCCTGCCAGCAGGCTAATTGATGCTTATGATTCCGTACTGACGAACCAACGAACAGACAAATCAACTTACATGCAGAATATAAAGCTGTGCCTAATTTTGGGAGGGGCACTGCAATCCGTATTTCCATCCTTGTGGATTTCCTTTCTTCCCACCAAATTGTGCTCCAGTTATGCCATATCCAGCCTTCAGCCACGGGGTGAGCAGCTCCTCAAATCCATCCGCAAGCTATTCCGCTTGCACTATAAACAATTATTTTGGCCCTCAAGACACTCGACCACCGCAGAAGAAACAACGAGCTCTTTTTATAGAGTCGGATGACGAGGATTGAACTATAAATACAGTCAAATATCTAATAAAACATTGCTTAAAAGCGATCGAATTTTCGATCAAGCTGTCAAAACGTTGACGTTGTGTAAATTTGAAAACCAATTTGTCATATGACTTGTTGTCACATGACTTGCAAATTTTATCAAGCATTCAGAACAAATTGCAAAAAAATATTTTGCAGCAATTAATGTTTCCGGTTTTATTATTATTATTTCTCTTTACATGTAACTATATAACTATATATATTTGAAACAAAACTTAAAGGCTTGGTTGATTGAGTACAGGATGATTTCAAAATAATTTTTGCTCTGGTTTCGTTGTTATTCTTTTTAGAAATATGTATTTGAAACAAATTGAATTCTTGATTTACTGAGTATGATTTCAAAATACTTATAATAAAGTGGTAATTGCACTTCGTGTCATGTAACTTCGGTCTGAAATCAAACTTGTGATTACAAATAACACTCCCGCTGCGCGGTCGTGCGATTTTGTAATCACACGTTCGATTTCAGACCAAATTGCACTCCACTCAGTGCAATTACCATTATTAAATATGGTGTAAAGAGTCAAATCGTGCTTTTTCTAATTCCATTATATATTGTGCACCCTAAGTTTTTTTAAGTCCAGTATATCTGCCTGCTTTTGTCCTATAAATAGAAAACGAGATTCTTCACAATATACATGTGTTTCAAAGCATTCGCTGAATAGTACACTGGCTAAGCACTTCTATTTATCTTTGTTCATTGCTGGTTGCAATTGAAACCAATTATATCTCAGTGCTTTTTATTCTTGTGCCACCTTTCATTTACTTGTGCCACCGTATATTGATAGATCGTTGGAAAGAGCTTGGATTTCTATACAACATACTGAAATTTTGTAGAAATTATTCCTTTAAAATTTGCTGTAGGGATCATTTAAGATGAACGCCCACGATCTGCGCAAATATTCGGGAGACGATCACATTGGCTCACTCTTTCATGTAATGAAGCAATGAAACATATTTGTGTAATTTGTGCTTTAAATAGCCCATCACGCAGTGCATGATAATACGAAATTTAATCCCCATCCCTTGCCATTTGCAACAATTGTGTGAAGGTAGCCTCAGATTTGTTGTAGCTATCAGTTTTCGGCAAATTTGTCCTCGTGCCACCTTTTATTAACTTGTGCCTCTATATTGATGTAGATCAATGGAAAGAATGTGAAATTCTGTAGAATGTACTAAAATTTCGAAACTAACCATCAACAGGAGTTTGCGCTCCAGCAATCTTAACTATGCCGCATAGGTCGTGCGAGGTAAATGGTGCGTTCGTTTGTATATCGACCCCTGGAAGTTCCTCGATAGACTGTATCTTCATCTGCTTTACTAGAGTAAACACAAAACGAGATTGTGTGCTGTATTAGTTCGTTTTAAAGCCCTCTCTGAAACTGTATATCGTATATCGGCACAGTGGCAGAAGTGTCAGTGGGGTGGGGGAAATTGCCCCCCCCCACACCTCTTGCTGGAGTGCCAATTTGTCGGAAATTTTCACCTTTGTCAGAAATTCAGAAAATATTTCAATTATAAATTCCAATTACGAATTCTGCACATTTCACCAAACAAGTGTATGAGGTAATTGGTAGAATACACTTACACCGTTTTACATGTTGGTATACTCATCTTATCCTCTGTTGGCTTCCTGACAAATGAAGTTCTGATTCTCGTTCCCAGACCCCTATAGCTGGCATACGGTGTGCTAGCTCACAACATGGCCTTCGTACGCGGAACATTATAATTTATGACTTACGTTTTACGAGTTTTCTGGTGTAGTATTTTGGAAATATTAAAATTGATTGAATGATGCCAAACCCAAGAAGAACAAAGATCGAATGCTTAAAATGTCACATATGGTATGGAATATGGTAATACAAGATCAGCAGACATTAGTGATAATGATGTCATTGCCGCGTACACGCTGTTCCAGGCAAGGTTTAAGGAACGTAATGATATTAAGGTAACAACCAAAAAACGTGTGGCTGTTTTAAAGAAAACATGAACAGTGTATCAATTGAAGGCTGAGGAAAGCGATTGTACATGGCCTAAACATATTTTTAAATTTCTGTTTTTTTCAAAGCTGTACAAAGTCTTCCCTAACCTATATAGGTTATATCAAATTTTTTTTACAATCCCAGTTTCAACAGCTGCTCCAGAAAAAACATTTTCAAAGTTAAAACTTATCAAGAGTTGCCAACGGTTTACAATGAACCAGGATTGCACAGCTGATTTTGCAGTTTTATCAACAGAACGAAGCAGAACAATAGACTTAGAACGTGCCATTGACACTTTTGGTTCAACTAAGCAGCGGAGAAAAGCCTTTTTTGTTTAAGTCAATAGTGCTTCAGTCAGTGGCTCTTTACCACAGAGTAATAACTAATAAATGAAACTGTGGACATGGTACTACGTTACCATGTACATATAGCGGAAAATTCATGCAACGCGTGGACCGCACGCGTGGGAAAAGTAATGGTCACATGTACATAGAAAACCGGAAGTGGTCGTACATGCGGGACAATGACATCATAGAATGTGCGCACATGGGGGTGTGCGTATGGGTGTGCTTCCTTGTGATTGGTTCTTGGCCGTACACACGGATGTGCTTCGTTCTGATTGGTTCTTGGCCGTACGCACAGATGTGCTTCATTGTGATTGGCTCTTTGCCGTACGCACGGGTGTGCTTCTTTGTGATTGGCTCTTGGCCGTACGTACGGGTGTGCTTACTTATGATTGGCTTAGAGTCTTGGGCAAAAAGTATAAATTGAAGAGATGATTGATATTGATTATAGTGTACTCAGCATTCACACAGACAACTTAAAGAAGACTTGAATGATGAAGTGTTTACATGGAGAACCTGCAGCATGTTCGACAACGAAAAATGGTTCCTTTTGGTTTTGCAACCAGAGCCCAAGTTGTAACTTCTTTTGTGCTAAAGACAAAGGTTATCTGTTTGAAAAAGTCGTAGCTGCATGGCAATCAACGAAACAACTGCAACCGCGATGGGATGGCCACCAAAAGCTTGCAAGGATGCGTGTGGTCAAAGATTTGATGAAACCCAGTTACGGCAGACCGTTCTTTGTGTGTTCTGACAAAAAAAATCCGTGCTCTTTTTGGGCCTGGGGAGATATAAAACCTGTAATGCCACCAACGTGTCATCATGGGTTTACATGTGCCTACCAGAAAGTTAAGAAGGAAGGCATCAACAAAGATCGGAGGTTTTTTTTCTGCCCAAACGGAAAAGAAACCTCATGCCGGTATTTTGAATGGGCTCCTGAAGAAGATGAAGGATCACTGCCGCCTGTGAGCTTTACTATTCCAGAATATTGTCGACGAAATACCAAAGAAGAAGAGAACTATTTCAAAAATTGCCTTGACAATCTGATGTGTAGCTTTCAGAACTTGAACACTACTTAGTTTTCAGAACATCATTTACTTGTTTGATACTTTTTATGATGTTAAATAAACATGTTTTATGCTTCTGTATTCATTTTGTTCTTTGCTGGTATGCAGAATGGATGTGATTCTAGATGAACTTCAGAAAAATAATGTTGACATTGATATGAGAACCTTATGCTATCACATTAATCATTTGAGCGTCACAAATTGATACATCAGACAATGACTGCATGTTCTCTCAATCTCACAACGATATTCCGTGAAACTAAAGTCATCAATTTTGGTCATGCTATGGCTTACTTAGCACTGGTTTGTGTGATGAATCACTCTGAAAATGAAACACGTAAAGCTGTACAACTGGTTGCTACACCACTTAAACACATTGATTTCACAAAGTTTAAGATCCAAGATAATTTTTTCGATAGAATGATGTCTATGGCTAGACGCCTGTTTTTGCTACAATGTACACGACTTTTCGAAATAAAACTTATTATGTGTTTTGTTGGCGAACACGATGAATGTGAGATTTAGAACGCCTGCAAATTTCTATATTTGCGGGCAAAGTCAAAGCGGGAAATCCCATCTCGTGCGTTCCATGCTACGTCACTTAGACAAATTGTTTTGTCCTGTTCCAACAAAAATAATTTACTGTTATGGAGAGTATCAAAAGGAATTTGATGAATTGTCAAAACGTTGAACTGATAGAAGGATTTCCCACTGACCTCTACGCTTTGACAGACGGTCATGACAACTCTCTACTCGTATTGGATGACTTAATGTTGCGATGTTCTAATGATCAACTAGTCTCAGATCTATTTACTCGCAGTTCCCATCATCGAGGTGTATCTGTGCTGTACCTTACCCAAAACTTATTCCCACCGGGTAAATTGTTACGAACGATCAGTCTGAATTCTCACTACATGTTGATCTTCCGAAATCTGCGTGATTCGCTTGGAATTACAATGCTAGCAAAACAAATGTTTCCCAAATGTGGCAATTTTCTTTTGGAATCGTATCACGATGCTACAAGCCAACCTTACGGATAGTTAATGATCGATTGCCATCAGCTGATGCCGGAGAACATGCGTCTTTGAACGAGCATCTTACCTGGGGAAAGACAGATGCGTAGCGTGAAGCGTACTTAAGTTACATACGTTGCTCAAAGCCATCATTTGCAAGATGTCCAAGCGCGTGAAAGCAAGTCTTCCTTACCTACAGCTTATGGAAAAATGTAAACCAAAACTTCGAAAAATGCTCATCGAGCATTGTCCAACAGACGTTATCATGGCTATTTGCGAGTGTTCGCTGAACTTGCTAAATGGCGTGATCCCACTCACACCGTGTCAGAAGTGACGTGTAGCAGGCTACAAGACACATCTCTGCGCATTGGCCAATAAAAAAGTATCGAGAAAACAAAAGAAGCGGTACCTTAATCAAAAAGGTGGAAACCTGTTGACTGCTCTTCTGCCGCCTGCTCTAAGTGTTCTTGGCAGTCTATTTTAAGATGAAACACGCTAAACGAATGGTGCTGGTCCCTGAAGACGTGCTTCACAGATACGAACAAAGACAACGACTTGAAACGTCGCCGATAATGGCCAACATGATGCATAGAGATAAGGACATGTCGAATATTCTCCAATGTGCGGATATGGATAATGCTGAGAAGCAAAAGCTTTACCATGCTAATTTAGAATGTTATTGAGATTGGAGGCAGCAAAAGGACAGTCATATTCCTATGGTGCGATTGGCTCCGGACACCAAAAAAACAGACAACGTTATGCATGAATTGCCTGATTCAGTCATCGTGGATACAGTGCCTAAGAAGATGCAAGGAAGAGCGACAGCTATCTTGAACCGGTTGAAAGCACGACCAGACATCATCACGTGGGATAAAACTGGACAAGTCAAGCTCGAAGGTGAAAGCATTCCACAATCCAACATATCTGATCTGGTCAGCGATGCATTAAGGGCGAGAAAAAATTTCAATCCTATGGGTTCCAAAGAGTTTTTTCGCGTTTTATCAAATATTAACATGCCTAAAGATCTCGTAGAAAACGAAGAAAGATGGAGACAAACTCATTTACCCGAAGAAGATGATGTTCTTTCTACACCAGGACCCAGAAGACAAACACGTCAAACGAAGAAGAAAAAAATGCTGTTATCGCCAAAATGGCAAAACATTTGATATTGTTCAATAGAACTACTTTAAAAGCGTTATTCAATAAAATGTTTCTGAAAGTTGTTATTTTGGAGTGACACACCGACGGTTTTACAACATTTATGAAAGCAACCGTTATTTTTCCAACAACGTTTTACAACACTGATTAAGACCAACAACATTTGGCTGCATAACATTAAGAGAAAATTTCTGTAAAGACTAGGTAAAATTCAAAAATTGTGGCACAAGTTCGAGAAATCACTCATCCTCAATTTTTGTCCAAAGATAGTCTACAGTAAACCAATAAGCGTGATGGGTTTCTTTAGCCCAGGTTCTTTCTTCTTCTCGCGAAAATTCGCAAAAACGATTTTGACTCCTAAATGTTGCAAATCAAGATGGCGGACTGCCTTATTTGAAGTGAAAATAACTGTTTGTCGCTCGATTGCCGTACGAATTACGGTCAAAAAGCGTCCAGATATATACTAATGAGATGTTTGCAAGTAATTTAATACACAAATATTTGCAGTGCATGTA
>JAOBYK010659776.1:0-29217 GCA_025434845.1 Phenganax subtilis | reverse complement strand
CAAAGAAGGCCTGAGAATAACAGATCAATACCAAATCAAAAAATCTAGTAGCTATAATAAGAAAATCTAAAAGGTACTAACGCCTTACGTACCTTTAACTTTTCGGAATTTAGAATTTCTGATTTTATTTCCTTTAATCTAGCTTCTCGAACTAAATATATTAAATACAAAATAGCTTTAAATCGAATTATACAAAATTAAAGAACCTGGGAAAGTATGTTATGTCACCGTACCTGATGCCTTTGTCACAGCTCGCAAAGCATCCTTGGCACGATAACGAAATCCTTCAATCTCCTTCATTTTAAATTTAAAAGGTTTGAAAATTTTATCATCCGTTGCTGCCAAAATTAAAACAGGGTGCTTAAAACGAAATCATCACCAAACTACATTTCCTCATAGTTTGTAAGAAAAAAACAGTTGAAAAATCAAGGATTACCTGAGTTCGGAGATAATCGTTCCTCAACGCTAGTGATCGTTTTATCGTCAGATGACGTCACTAGCGACAGCGCATTGCCAGTATTGAAACCACGAGCTGTCCTGGATGCAAATTAGAGATCAGTCACATTAAGTAAGGTTTTTCACAGTGTTTAAAGTTTGAAAAACATTCATGACTTTACCTTCCAACTCTGTGCACATAATTTTCAACTGTCTTTGGAAAATCAAAATTTACCACATTTTCGACATCTTAAAAGGAAATTGCTTCTGTGAGTTTAAACAGTTTCAAGTCAGTCTTTTCTCATGACCTCATGTTTTCATGTAATACAAAATCATTGAGCAAACTGTACCTTGAAAGTCTATTCCACGAGAAACGCCATACTCCTTGTCTTTGGTAGTATTGTTGTTCTTCAATTCAACATTTTCATCAGTTGCAATGAGGTAGTCATAGATTCCCTTGTTGAATTCCTCCACAATATGACACCTAATGAACAATGAAACAAAACAGGTTTTGTAATGAGTACTCCGTATGTTGGATTATAAAGCAACGATACTGACCTTGAGTTGTGTGGCAATTCCGAATTTAGAACACAAGACTTGATTGAAAATTGTTCAAGGAACAGTTTCAACCTAAAAAGAAAGAAAAATAAAACATATAAGTAGCAATCAATCATGGATACTGTATCAGAAGAGGTTACCTGTAACATCGATCAATGCCATTGACAAATATCAACGTTTTTCCAATCACAAGTCTTTAAAGAGAAATGAAGGGTTTTACCTCCCCACTGGTATTATAAAATTGATACACCTATCAAAGTGACACAGTTACTGTGAAAACAAATAAAAGAGCTTACTTTAACTTTAAAAGAGTATAAATAAGTAAAAATTTATCCTCTGCTTCACATCTAAAGTGAAAATAATACAACTTTACATTGAATTTTAAACTTGTCGATTGACGTGTTTCTTACAACATACTTGATTAAATACTGCTTCAGGCTTTCCTCTTGTGGAAGTACTGAAGTGTCCAATTTCAAAGTTACCTAAACATATACAACAGAAGAACATAACTTAAATATGAAATTTTAAATTACAAAGAACTATGTGCGATAACATACAGGATTTTGTAATACAAGTTTCTTCAATTCTTTCACCTCCTAATGAAACATGAAAATATCTTACATTTACCATCCTAGTTAATACTTGATTGTTTTATAACTTAACAAGTGATTGTATTATAAAAACAGTTTTCACCTCAGACAATGTTGCTGACATTAGAAAAGCCTGATAAATCTTTGGCAAGTGACTACAAAAGCAATGAATACAATGTTTGACAGTAATTAAATTATTCTTTTTCAGTTTTGCAAGAAAAGCCTCACCTCAACAACATTTTCAAGTCATGTTCATAACCATACGAAAACACCAAATCAGCCTCATCGACCACCAACATTGTCAATGATTCTTTTAAATCAAGATTCTACATTTGAATAACTGTTTTAGTTGTAAGTTTATACATGAATAGAATGAGAAGTTTCAAGCTAACCTTAGCCTGCAGATGACCCAAAACACGACTCGGGGTGCCAATGACAACATCTGGTTTCTCCAACAAAATCGGTCTGTTCAAAATACAAGATATTACTGATTTAAAGCACAAGTCCAAATAAAGCTCTGTCTAGAGGATCTCTTTTCACAATCATACTTGCTAACATCTAGAGTAACTTGGGCAACATCTACCACACGAACAGTCCTGGAGCAGTATGATGTAAGATCCTAAGAAAGTGAATAAGAAACAAAACATCAGCTAGAAATCAAAAGGATGGAACTGTACAGTAAGATTAATACTTTGCATAACAAGTTCTCACTCATGAAGTTTGGAGAATACCTTCATATTTTTGCAAGCTTGTTGAGATAGTTCTTTAGTTGGAACTAAGACCAAGGCTTTTACACATGGTTCACCTTCATTTGCCTTCAATGAAGAATATACAATGACAGTATAGACTGTTTTCTTTTTCAAATGTTAACAAGAAATGTACAAACCTTTTTCTCTTGAAGAATCTTTTGAATAATTGGAATTGCGTACCTGCATTATCAAATTATTGAAATAACTACTAGTTTTCTTTTTAAGATGGAACAATATTGATTCCAATTTAAGCTTAATGTTAGGTGATTGTAATAAATTAATACTTACGCAGCAGTTTTTCCTGATCCAGTTTTTGCCCTAGCAAGAATATCTTTTCCATCAATTGCCAAGGGGATGGAACTCTCCTGTAAGTAACAAGTTAGTAATTCTTTAATAGCAATTATGTTAAATGCAACATCAACACAAGGTACGACAGCATTTCTGTAATATCGCAAGTCCACCATTTATGAAGAGTAGTACCTGGATTGCCGTTGGTTTTGACCATTTTAATTTAGAAATTGCCTGTCAAAAAACAGAATTCAAGGTAAGACAACCTGAGATACTTTAAGCAACTCTATATATCATATCCTACCTTCAAAAGACGATCATCAAGGCCAAACTCATGGAAATGTCTTACTTCGTTTTGCACGTTTTCTGCCGCCATATTGGATTGGCGTAATATTCGCGGGCTCAATTCAAAAAACATGAGAAAAAATAGGTACGTGTAGCGAACAAAACGTAACCACGTGACACATTAAATTTGTACCAGCATGCACCTAGTTTGCCAACTTGAAAGTATAACCAAATATACCAATCATGATCCACTGAAACGGAACTTTAATAGCATAAAATAACTCTAGTAATCTATTATTTAGACATCTGTATATATACAACTACTTTTTAGAATTCTATTTTCAAAACATAACAAGCATCATTGTTCGCTTAATGATAAAAACGTTAAGTACGATTCAATTAGGATGCATCAGCTGGGAGGTTTGCCCACTTAATAGTAGCTTGCTTTGTCTTTTTAAGATATTCATTCGCTTTTGAGAAATGTTTGCAGCCTAGAAATCCACGATAAGCTGACAATGGTGAAGGATGGACAGACTTCAATACACAGTGCTTCTTCTAATCAAGATAAAAAATAACGAAAAATCAATGCAAGGGAGGAGTCCACATCAAGCTGCATATCATATTTACCTTGTCTATGCAAGCACCTTTCCTTTGAGCATTTGATCCCCATAAAAGAAAAACGACATTTCTGAGATGTTGATTTATCCACTTTATGACTGCATCTGTAAACTTTTCCCAACCCTACGAAGAAAAAAAAGTGGCAATATATCTAGTAAACACTACTTGAAAAATACTTTTTTCATTTGCATACCTTATCCTTGTGTGAATTTGCTTGGCTTGCTCGGACTGTCAAGCATGCATTGAGCAATAATACACCTACAAAAGTACACAAGTTGAATAAGACAAAAATTGGGAATGCTATTTAAGATTCACTGCAATACTAAATGAAGTAGCACCTTACCTTGTTTTGCCCAACCAGTTAGATTGCCATGGTTTGGAATTGAAAATCCTTCAATATCATCTTGCAACTCTTTATAAATGTTCACTAGACTGTAAGATTTATACTAAACTTAGACCAGTCTTGAAAAACATGTCAATATACAAAGCCTGTGCAGTGACCATGTAATATATTTTAAGTCATTACCTAGGTGGGGCTGTAACACCAGCAGGAACACTAAAACACAGCCCTAAAGGTGAACACATAGGCTTTAAATTATGTAGTGATGAAAGCTCCAAATCTTGGCCTATGCAATCTCTAAAGCGAATTGGGTAACGTCTAGATATTTATGAGCTAACCATGTGCTTGCTGTGGTTGGTGATAGGGATCTTGACCAATGATTACAACTTTCACCTTCAAAAAAAATTGCATGAAGTATTGTAAATAGTGTTGATGGATTCCGTGCAATTGTTGCAATAAAAACCTACCTCATTAATCAGACAATGCTTTGTCCATGAGTAGACATCACTTTCTGAAATTAAAAATAATTTTATAAAAAGATTGAGCCCTATCTGGAGTCTGTCTTGTTATTCTAATACAGACATACCCTTTGGATAAATAGTGTGAGATTTTCTTTCAGATTGAACAAACTGCATCAGCTAGAAAACAGTAGTGTACTTTGAGTTAACTGTTAAAATTGGTGGGGACTATTTCAAACAGTAAAGACATATTAAGTGATCTGCCATATCACAGTTGTGTCAGTCCAGAAGACTGGGAACAAGTCTGTAGCAGCAAGGTTCGAGCAGTCGACTATGCAGTCTGGCTCCAGCATTGTATGCCAGAGAAATCTGAAGTCTCATTTCTCAATGTCTGATAATCTCAGTTAGATTATAATAAACTTCTTGAAGATATACATGCTGCATGAAACGATAGTACAACATACTATAAAAATACACTACCTTTTTGAAGTAATCTTTAGTAAATTCAGGCTCTAGTGCTTTCTTCCAGCTCTGTCCCATGTGACAAGGAGCAGATTTACTAGTTAACTTTGCCAGAGCAGCCTGTCTTTTCTTCTCGATGGCTGCTTTCTGTTCAGGACTCCAAGACCTTTCATCACTCCTCATGAGTTTTGTTGGCGGAAAATCTTGCTCGTCCTGCGATGAACGCTTCATCGGTTGAGTTGCAAAGAAACTCGATATCTTAGATTGCCCAAGCATAGCTTCGATAACGAAAGAAAACAACCAAAATTGCAATGATTTACAAGTTTATTATGGTTTATTCGAACTGCAAATAGAGCTTCTTTGTTTGTAAGTCCGAAATTCCCGCCATAATGCGCCAATTTACATATGATCCCAAATAGTCGCTGGAGCGCTGGACTGATCACGATGACCAGCCGATGATCTGAATTCGTCACTGGACCAATCGCAGATGATAAAATCATTTGTAATAGTTCTTAATGTCCTGATGTCAATGACATTTTCTTGTCTGTATATAACACGAATGGATAGACTTCCCAACATCTTTCAACTAAAGAAAAAGGAAGGGTTAGGATAAAACGCGGATACGGACGGACGGACGGATGAAAATTATTTTCTCCTGAAACGTGCATCTAAAGTCATATCCGCGTTTTATCCTTTGGCATAAAATGCGAATATTGCGAATAGCCAGCGCATTTCATTATTAGTTCTGTTCAATTTGAGTTCGGCATTTGATGCTATTGACGGTCTTTCAATGCTAAATCAACTGGACTTCAATTCGGGAAGTAACGGCCTTGGCCTTGTACTGAATCTTATCGTACGAATAGGTAAAACGCATTCATGTCAATGGTGCTATCTCCGAAGAATTCACTCTAAAATATTAAATTACAACTGAATGATGGTATTGGCAAGACAAAATGCGTGTTAATCGACACACTGTGTAACACGTCTTTCTATAATAATAATAATGATAATAGTTTATTTCACTAAAATTTCTTTAGCGCAAGAATCTACTACATATTGCTAGCCAATCAGTTTCGTACATTTATTTTCCGCGCTGAAAATTTTCGCCTAGCGAAAAACAGGCTTTACTGTAAAAGAAAGAGCGAATTTCACATAAAGATTTATAATATATGATTACCGCGTCTCACTTGATTTAACTTGGACGATTTCATAAGACAGAACTTTAAAGGATATGACTTTAAGCCTGTTTTCTACTAGCGATCTATTTCGCGCAAAGCGAATGCTTGTACTATTCAAGTCGAAAGGTATTGAGACAGTATTGAGATTGAAACTGAAAGGTATTGAGACTGAAAGCTCATGAGGCAAAACAAATAAATCGCTTCTCGCGAAAAAGCTAGCCACTGAAAAACCGGCTTCCAGACGAGCCAATTCGCCGTTTTTATTCTTCATCCGCGTTTTATGCCAAAGGATAAAACGCAGATATGACTTTAGATGCACGTTTCAGGAGAACATGGTTTTCATCGGTCTGTCTACTCATCCGTCCGTCCGTATCCGCGTTTCATCCTAACCCGAACAAGGAAACGGATTAAAACTCATATGCATCCTTTGTCCATCATATCAAATATTCCTAGCAACATTTTGGTTCATCTAATTTGCATGCGATAATGAACAAAGACATCTTATACTAGCAGGTGTTGGCAAAAACAACTTGATAACGCTGTAATAATTGTTTCCACAAATTTCTATATCCTGTTCACGAAAGATCAAAATACTTCCTCAATGACAAGATGGATGAGATCTCAATTCATCAATGTCTAGTCGGGATCGTGTTTCTTGGAATCTTCTACGAAGTCATTGGATACATTCGCCGGCATATCGTAAATAGACCTGAAATAGAAATTAAGAGCACGAACGAAACAGCAAAGTTCACGATGAAAAAAACGGACAATAGCAAACAAGCGGCACATCTAAAACGATTTCCTTCAAGAAATATGTATCAAATGAGAAGTCTAAGAGATTAAAGTCATCCATGCGAAATTAACATTTGCAGAGTAAAGAAATCGTATGAGTGCTTACCGTACTTAAAATGATTGCAGTTTTCATTCAAAGGAAACATATTGTGGAGTACAAAAGAATACGAACGGACTGTTTTTCTCTTGAGCTGACCGTACACTCAAAACATTAAATGGCTTAGTTAGAGCAACATTAATTAAATGCTACGCATTTATTAAAATAATCTCTGAGCACAGAAGAAATGTTTACTACTTCAAACGGTTCGGTTATGTCTACTCGTATTGTTCAAACTCTGCTTTGTTATCCAACTTCTACTTATGCTGTTCCACGCCAATATTAAACGCAGATGCATAAGATGTGAGGAACTTCGAAACTTGCTTCGCCTCGAGAAACAATCTAGCTTCTTGGATCCAGTGTTTTGCAACGCGACGCGGTTCGCCTCGCAGTTGATTCATATATTTGACTGCCTGTTCTGTATCGCCTTGTTCAAGGGCATACGTAGCCAAAGATAATATTTTGAATGTGTCCAATTCCTCTGGATCAATGGACAAAGGAGCTGTGACCACACGGGAGTCGAACATGAAAACAGACTGAAGATAAGACACCAAATAAGTCCACACCCCTCCGCCATCTTCGCCAACCATCGCCACTTGTCGGCATACTCGTTTTACATTCGGAAACCGTTGTCGGAGCGATTCTTCAGTGAGTACTCCTCGATGAAGAACGTCATCTGATAAAGAATCAATAACTTTACCAACAACTTCGTTGCCATTCGTCATTCGACGGATGCTCTCTACTTCGGAATGTATCGGATAAGGACGTGTACGATTGTCTCCGAGTCCCGTGAGAGCACTAGACAGGGAATGGCATGCAAGCCAAAGCTCTTGGGCTTCCGCGTTTTGTTTCTCAATATCAGCTTTGCTCTTGATTGCAGATATAATTCCATTGATTCTGGCCAAAGAACCACGGAGTTTCAACTCTGATTCATGCCTTTCGAGAAGTAGTTTCTCCCTTAGTTCCACGCCATGTTTCGTGTTCAACTCGCTTTGCTGGACTTTCAAGACGTTATTAAGGTGGTCACTGAACGCTGCTGCTTGACGACGCAACTGTGTGCGCAAGTCATTCTCGTGACGCTCAGCTTCTTCTGCCTCCTATAATATCATAAAGAATAAAGAAATGTCAAAGTAGAGCATCAGTTTTTACAGTGTACGATGTGTTTTTACAAATTTCCAATAATAACTCTTTTTCAAAATTTGCATTGCATGACTAGGTACCATGGTTGGCTACATGCTACTGCTAAAGATACATCGTTTCACTGTCAAGCAAAGTGGACCATCTCAAAAACAACAAATACCTTTTGCAGCATAACATTATTCATCTCAGTTTTCAAATTCTCCAGTTCATGTTTAAGTTTCATGTCTGACAGCTTCTCGTCTTCACGATGTTGCTTCACAAGTGCTTCTTGTAGCAGTTTACCCTCGTGATGTTCACGTTCTCGCAGCGCATTTTCCAAAAGCCGTATTCTTTTCTGAGCGTATGCAAGCAATGCTGCGTCCGCATTGTCTTTCAACTAAGAAAAACGTTTTTAGAACTCTAGTAAGAACACGGAAGAATCCCCTTTCATGTAATTGAAATCCATGAAGATAAAGTCTTTGATATACTTACTGTGTCGATATCAAATTCAGGTCTAATGGCTGCCAGTTCTCTAGCCAAATTTTCCTTCCCTTCCTTAACGAATTCTTGAAATTCCTTGAGGACGCTTCCTTCAGCTTGTGACTCTTCCAGATGATTTTTCACTTTTTGCAAAGCATATGTTAACTTTGCCACTGTTTCTGAAGCAACTTCAGCACTAGATTCCAGGCCTTTTCCCTTTGCCTCGGTTATTTTTCTTTGTACGTTCTCTACGAGTTCAGTGAGCCTTGCACTAATCTGATCAGCTTCTTCAAGAGCGTGGGTCTTACTTTCTGATAATTTATTTAGCAGTTCCCAGTCTTCTTTGGAAACACCATCTTTCTCATATCGAACCAGAGCCTCTTTAACAGAGTCTCTATGATGTTGTACAGCCGTCACTGCTCGCTCATGAAGCTCAATAGCTTTCTGACCGAAATCTGTGATAGTGGCCAGGGCGGTATTTAAAGCAACATCAATGGGATTGATTGATAAAGTTGCTTCAGGTTGTGTGTTTTCTGGAGATAAATCTGTCAAAATTACAAAATGAAACTTTCTATAAATTTTGGAATTTGCTTTGCAATTCACGAAAACAAAACAAACATTACCTGTGCTTTCTGGCTGTTCACTAACTTTCTCCAGAGCATCATCAGGAACTTCATCTTTCCCAGCTTCCACTTCATTCGCCTTCTCACATTCACTGCATTCACTTGCTATGTCATTAGATATCTCGCTTTTGACATCAGCTCTTTGAGGAGTAGAATGCTCATCTATTTTACTATCAGAAATTCCTTTCTCGACAGCTTTAGAAATGTCAAGATCTACTGAGGAAACACCAATTTGGTCAACAGATGAGACTGTTGCTGGAACATTGACAAGTGGTGCAAGAGGTTTCAAATCTTCAGTATGTATATTGGTCTCTCCTGATTCTATCTTTTCCTCAATTGCTTTGGCAGGCAATGTGGCGTCAGTTACTGGCAACAGATTATTCTCAGCACGTTTATTTGATGGACTTTGCTGCGACAAAGATTTATAAAAATATTGATAAGTTTATAAAATGCATAGTCAAGATTGAAAATTTTGTATCTTTGCTCTAGACATCCCATTTAGGTGACGGAATCTTTGCAGTCTGGTTTTTTGACACCATAGGTGCTCAGATATCTTACCGACATCCTTAGGGGTACTTTTGGTTTCTTGGCTTCACTTTTTCCAAGAACAGCGTCAAAGAGAGAAGAAGAGTATGGAACCTTGTCCTCAACAGATTTTCGAAATTTTTGATCAATATTTGCATAATAAATGCCTCCAGCAACAGCACCAGTCGCAAGCAGAGTCGTGCCAAGAGCAGACTTCCAAACTCTAATACAATATGAAAATCTTAAAACAAGGCTATCCAGAATGGATGAATAATTTAGCAATGGCAATGCATTACTAATGTTGTACACATGCCAGATCAATATGAACACTGTCAAATAATCACAACTCAAAACTTCTTACACTGATGCACCCTTCCCTTGGGAACCTCCATTAGAAAATGACCTCACATCACATGTCAGCAATTTTAGCTTTTCACCAAAGAAACAACTCTTTATAAAGACAAAAACAAACGTATAGTTTTGCAAACCGTGCAATATGAACTATTTTGTCACTACATAGGTATATAACACGGGGTATGTTGAAGAAACAGTAATTTTACATTTGCTAAATTTATGGTCAAAGTCTCACCTGCTTGCAGCAAGCAGTTCTTCTACAAGAAATGCTGTGGACATTGCGGACTCTTGCAGATGCTTTCCACATATTTTTCAGTTTACAAATATCGCAAAAAATGAAACTAAATCATTATAAAATGTAACATTTAGATACAGAAAAATGTCCACCAACCGTCCAAGCAAGATGGGAAACTGGCACTAGTCAAGTATAATTTGTACAATGGTCCATTCCACTTGGTTCTGGCTCGCAGTAATTAGCATAATTTACGTAGCCCACACTAGATTGCGCAAATTTGGGTTACATCATATAAATTTAATTATACTACATTACGTTCTTAAAGTATTAAATTACTTTACATATATACTGTATCATTGGTTAAAAATTGTAGTCCCCACTAGTTGTAAATAAATTGTCCACATAATTGTTATTTGATTGCAAACTTGAACAATGGTTCTCCCTCATGGGTGAAAGATTCAATCGATCGTAGCAGAAGTACACCCTGTGTTGAGACCACAACATCCACCACCACGATAAATGTAGTAGTAACCCTGAAATTAAAACAAGAGTTCATCAGAAAATACTATAAGTCCTATTGCTATCATAACCAAACCTGTAACAGCAAAAGACTAACATTACAATACATGTTTCTGTTAGTTCCACAACTGTTCTTATTTGATTAAATGCATACCTGGACGCCCCAACTTGTACCCCAGCTACAAAAGAAAAAACGCTTTTGAATTCCAATTTTTGCATCAGTGATATTAATTATTTCTATACAATTGCTAAAATGTTTTTTATTTTTTGTACAGGAAAGAAAAAATGTTTACCTGTTCTTGATAATCCAGTATGGAGTATGACTAAACAAACCTTTTTCTATGCAATAAAATACATAAATATTAACCAATGCATTCATAGTCCATACCTCATATCACTTGAATTCCACAAAATTTAAGTGAGATCTACTTACTGACTCCAAAACCAACAATCAAAACCCCGTGATTAAGAGTTTTGGGATTGCAAAAGATTTTCCAAGGATGCGCTATTCCGCCGAGATAAAACTGTTCATGAAAACAAGTAACATGAAGATTGATTTACAGAATCAGTTGATGGAATGTTCTATGTACCATCATTGCTAGTGTTATCGAATGTACCTGCATCGCCATAGCGTCAATACCAATGGAAATTGGTCCATTTTGAACAAGCCAAGCGGCCATATCTTTAGATAAACAAAGAACGTGATTGCGCTTTCTTGACTACAAGAGCTTTTCATGCTACAAATTCTTGCATACGTACCATCCTCATTGCTTGAGATCTTCACAGAGCCATTGATATAAACCTTAAGCTCTGACTTATCAATTTCGCATTTCTCATCAACACCTTTGTAAGGGTAGTCTGTCTCAGTTTCCAATCCCCCTAGGTGTAAATTCATAACACATAAGAATTTAAAATGACAACAGATCCAAATAGAAGATAGATTGTACCTAGTTTTATAATCTGCTTGTATGCATTTGAAGGCAAGCCTCCTCGGCAACCAAGATCCACTGTATCACAATCAACAAGTTCTGCAATAATAATGAGACTCTAGTTTTATAACTGAAATATCTTTACAAAACATTAGAAAAACAGCAAAAATGGATTATTTGCTAGCACCTTGCTCACTAAGTGAGAATAACTTATTCTTCTTGATAGCCCATTGTCCCTCAACATTTCCAGTTGTTGAGAATGCCCAGCAAGATCCACAGGTACCCTAACAGAACATACACAAAACTCACAAACTTGCCAAACTGAATATTTAGTCAAAATTACCAACCTGATCCTTCACTTCCGAGACAGCACCTTAAAAAACACATAAATATAATATTATTGTTTTGAGACTTTGAGTAGCACGTTCTGTAATGCAATAGTTTCTAGAAAGACGTTACCTACCATGATCTCTCCAATCAAAAGATTCTGGAACAGTGATATCAGGGATTTCAGCTTCCTTGAGGTCGTACAATGCTTCATCCCAACCATTCATTGTGTACTTGGCTAGAAATTCTTCCGCTAAAACAATTAACAAATTGAAAAGACAGCATAAACAAAAAGACATCAATTCATTGAGTTAAAACCAAAAATATCCACTGACATGTCAAGTCACTGAATTGTGTGACACCATATCTAGCAGTTCCTCTGTCTCTCTCCTGCATCACAAATGCTAGATCCAAGTTTTTTTTGAAAACTCCATAGCGATGTTCCATTTCTAAATCATAATGTCAACATAGTATAAACACATTGAAGCTCTTAGTTCTCAAAATGATAAGTCACCTTTTTCATCATCTTGATAAGGCTTCTTGTATTTTTTAACAAAATCATTGAAAGCCAAACGAATGCCTTCTTCTGTTCGTGGGATCTCTGGAAACTGAGAAAGTCAAGAGTTTGGATGTTGGGAAAACTTGGTCCTTTCCCCATTGTCTTGTGGTATTGATAAAAACATAAGTAACCTTCTCCTCCTCAATGCTTTGCTTCAATTTTGGCACATTCCTGGGACATGTAAAATGGTCTTTTCCAGAACACTGGAATTCGATTACTTTCATCGGTACAGGCAACCAATCTTGTTCCAAGATGACAAAACGACATTGTTGCTACCATAACATAAAATATAATACATCAACAACCATTTTGTAGAAAGGTGTCCACTTACATTTTGAAAACATATCATTAAATGTACACAAATCATGTACAGAATGGTTGTAGTCACATCTTCTGTAGGAGGTATATATACCTCTTTTGATTCGACAGGACACTTGTCCAATGTGGCACCAACATTTTCACGACTATTTCGACACTTTTGTGAAAATCCCACATCCACAACGACGCAATATTCCATACCAGCGACAATCTTGCAAGACCAAAAACATTTTTGAAGAAAATATGTGTTTTATTATTCAAGTTGAAAGCAAGCACCAAGGGGAAAAATCAACAAAAGCACTTAATATTTTACAGAAATACGAAGAAAATATTTGCCATGGTCTGCTTATTTTAGATTACGTATAAAATTATCGAAAGCAAATAAACCTAACTTTAGCAGACCTGTCTCGTCGCATCAATTGTCTTAAACGCCATGAGCCGATACAAGTTGTTCGACATTTTATTCAGCCCATCCATTGCGAAACCAAGCGCTCTTTGCAAGCCTTTATCATCTCCACCTATTTCTTCAACTCCACCAAGAGAGAGAACCACCGAAATGCAAAGCAAAACGACACAAAAAACGCGTAACACCATTCTAGCTGCGGTTTTGCAAAGGCTTGCGAAATCTAATTATGTTATTGTACTGACATGTCCCTGCCTATCAGTACACGTGACTATTGTGCATAAGAGTGAGTTTTTCAAATTCCTTTGCACAACAAGTTCCTTCAAACCACAAAATAAAGATCAGACACATAATGGTCCAACCAGTGGTTCATTTTTTTATGCAAAAATATGCAGTTTACTCGCCAGAGAGCAGAGCAGCGAGCCAGTACAGCTTGTTTACTGGCCAGAAAATGTCATTGACTGGCTAGGAAAATGGCAACCAATATATGTAATACAACATGTGTAAGCACCGAAACTTCAAAGCGTCCGATTTAAGTGATCCTTCTGTATGGGATCTTTATTCTGTGGTTTAAACTAAGGCAGTGTCTTCAGAACATCTTCTTGTGGACCTTGATGATGTCTAGACACAGCATGAATTGCAGCTTTCAATCATCCATGTACTTGAATGCTTTTCATGTACAAAGCAAGAAACTCCTTTTCAGGTCATGAATACTCTGTTTCTTGGAAGCTTAAATAACAAATAATGAATGAAGTTACGATTTTCATTACTCATATTTCCTGATGTAAACATTCATACCGACAACGAGGGCAGTTATAGAAGACTGTCTGTCCTTCATCTGCAGAACGTGTTTGTCTTGTCAAGAAAGTCATTCCTTCGTGTCCACATTTGGAACACTTCCGATCAACCTGTGAAAAACAAAAGCATTTTTGATCAACCAATAACCATGTTTGGACACTTTTAAATTTACCTAACTATCAAATTGATACCATTGGTCCGAGAGACGGCTCATTTTTTTCATTCGTTTGTTCAACACGATTTCTAGGTTTGTAGGTGTTGAACACTTTCTTGGAATATATTTCTATTCCCTCGAATTCTACACAAAAATTGAGCAGTCTAAGGTCATGCTAACACAGCCAGACCTTCAAAAATTGTCAATAGCAGTTCAGGATCATATATGATACCTTTAGTGTCTTTTTGAAACTTGCACACCCTACAAATGACTACATCTGCCAGTCCCGGCAAGGGAAATATAGACCCACAATTAGGACAGAATATCGGGTCAGAAAAGAAAATTTCTTGCTCCTTCGAGCCAGATTTTGTGGCCATGTTGGTTTTCGAGTGCACACCAATGGTGCACACTGATGCACACGACGTGCTTGGTCAGGAGGACTGGGCATGAAAAAAGAACATTGTCAAAATTAATGTTGAAAACAAATACTGTATGCAAAGTGAATACATAAATTTTTGATGTGATTTATTGAGTGCTAAGTGGGCAAAATGGATGAAAATTTAGTGAAGAGTTTGGAATCTTCTTTACAGGTTTTTTGTTATTGGAAATAATTCAATAATTGCAGGATAACTGGCAAAATATGAAAGTGAGGCTACATGGTCCAGCTTCCAATACATTCCTTTTTGGCCCTTTAGCCTCACTTCCATGCAAATCTCCATTCAAGATCTAACTGTCAAGTTTCAGTGAATGAATCAAATAGAACATACTGTTTGCATATTTTAGACATGTATATCAACATTGTTAAGTCAACATCAGCTTGAAGATGAATCTCTTAATGATACAGGTATTGTAAATTGTATCCATCTGTAAGATATTCTTCAACTTTGGGTGTCCCACACTAGTGTTGTTGAGTGCTAACTTTATTCTTGTTTAACAGGTGTTGATAGCTGTATAGAGAAGTTTTTACAATCGGCAAGGCATGTAGAAGGATATTTTGCCAAGTATCAAATGTACACAGCAGTAAACCACCCTCAAGATACCATTAGAGAGGTATAACCATTAGATGATCAAATATGAGCAATTTTTTTCAGTATTAGTTTGAGTAGTCAAAATTTCCATCATTTCAGGATATCATAAAACTACGTGAAGAACTGGCCAGAAAAGAAGAACTATTGAATTCACTTCAAGATAAAACAGTTCACTGGAATAATGAACTTGAAAACTTGATAAATAAACAGAATAATATGCATGTCATGGATCATGAACGAAAAGCATAATTTCAATTTGTGAAAAAAAATGCCTGGAAAATGTAAATATGTTAAAGAAATACATATGAAAAGCAATGACTGCAATCTTCGTCATCCATATTTTGGCTTTGCTTGTATTTTCTAGTCAATCATTCTGGTATTTTTGCAAAGAAAACCCCATCAAAAGGTTATCACGTTTTAACATCTGAATACGTTGAGTATGAATCTGATTGTAGCAATGGTGTGTTTTCATCAATGGATTTCTCCAGAGGGTCATGCATAGTTTCAACAATCTCTGCTGGAATCTCTTGAACACTGCTACTGAGACGTCTAAAAAACAGATGGTGAAACAGAAGTCAGACACTATCATTCATTCACCATTCAAACTATACTTACGTTGTAAAATAGAGAACCGCTAGCCCAAATATGGCAGCAACGAGAAATGATGCTCCATTAAAATCAAATTTTAGTGATAATGGATAGAGAAGATTAAATATAGCGGAAGAGCAAACCATCGCTAGTACGTCCACAAATTCAATAGCTGCGAACAACGATCCTGAGTGAAATGAAAAAAAATGATTGGACAACGCTCTTTTACTAATTGGTAATGTAATCGACAATTCTAATGAGAAATTAGAATACAAATTTCAACCTTGCTGTTCAGGTGATGCTTCTTGTGACATCATACTTCTGAAGTAAGCAATGACTGCTCCAAGAAGCATACCAACCATTGGAACTAGAAGAAAGCAAATAGAATGAAACGTAGAAGCGCAGCTTCTTTCAAGCGTTTGGTTGAGCTTCATTTTCATATACCTGGGATAACTAACGCAGGTCGATCTGCGAATGCAAACAACACTAGCGATGCGACGTATGATAACAATCCAAAGTATATTATATGAATTATCTTAAAACATTTGGGAAGAAATTGTACACCAATCACAGCTCCAATGCCAAGAAAAAAAAAACGTTCGGCTGAAAATAAACCTATGTCCAATGGAGACCAACACAGAGGTTTATCAAGAAGAAATAATATCGTGACTGTATAAGAACCAATGTGACTGAGATGTAAGAAAAAGTTAAGGATAATCAGCCAACGCAAATTGCCTTTCTTGTCTCGTGGTTTTTTAAGTACCGTTAAAATTGCGTTAAAATGCTTCTTGTCGAAAAACTTCACCGAAGTGTCTCTTCGTTCATTTGGTAGAGTTTCAGGCATTAAGAACAGAGCGTATAAAGTAGCGCCTATCGTGCAACTGCATATGATCCAATAAGGTGCTTCATATCCGCCATTGGATTCTATGATTTTACCACTGATAGCCTGACCAATAGTGCCACCGATAAATACAAAGAATTCTAAAACACCTACAAAGAGAAGAAATGAAGAGGATATTAGCATTTACCATACCACATACCCGGGCTGCCATAGGCCATTTTCCACTACGGACGTTTGGACCGTGCGGGCGGAGCGCACAGTTTTGAATACGTTCTGTTGTTGATTCTCCGTTCTTGATCTCGCATCCACGCAAGACCAAGCGCCCAAGGAAAACGACAGAGCATGTTCAAAACTGTACGCTCCGCCCGTGCGGGCAAAGCGGCGTAATGGAAAATGGCCTCAAGGACAGTAGTGAACTGAGAGGGACGAGGGCGCAGTGATGCTTGAAATGAACAACGCTGTCCTACCAGAGCCTTCGACTACAACTACCTCCACAATTTACTAGGCGGAATTATTACTCACCAAGTCTGGCAGCTCGCTGTGATTCTTGGGTAGTGTCGGCTATAAATGCCATAGTAGCGAGAACCAATGCAGGAAAATATCCCAACATGCCATTGAAAAACGAGCCTGCGAACAATACATACAGCGGCAGATCAAAGTAAATCACAATTAACGTAAGTGACATGTCCACGGTCGCTCCGAAGCAAGGTAGACATATTGCAGGCTTTCGACCCACTTTATCAGACCAAGCCCCAAGTAAAAGTCCCGTTACAAGAGAAGGTGCGCCAGAGAAGAAAATAAGACCAAACAAATAGAATGAAGTTTTGGACTCCACCTGCAAAAAACAATTGAAACACCTAGAATCATTTACAGTTTTCAAGCAGAGTATATAGAAGCCAACCTCTCTATGGTATAGAATGGTCGTTGCTGAGATACGAATCACTGCTCGGTATTAAAATTTATCTACACATACAAATGAGTAACTTTTTATGTCCTCCACTCTCGAGCAACATTTAACTAACCATAAAACTGTCTATAATGAAGTTAACCAAATATACTACAAACCTCATCATGTAATTCTGAGTCATTGGCACATTCTGTCCTCGAGTTTATAGAATTATTATAACCTTTATCTTCACTGACTCTATCGTAAATATATTGCTGAATTAATGGAGAATGTATGAGGAGACCAAAGGCATACAGAAAAACTACAGGTTCAAATGTCCGAAGTCTGGAAAGACATGAGGTTTTCGCCATTTAGACCATTCATATACGTAATTCGACTGCATAATATGCACGCTGCAATATAGCACAATTTTTTATTGTATGAATAATTTGAAACGCTTTGTTGGTTATAACTTAACAAATATGTCAAGAACACATGTTTAAATTATACGGTGATTTCACACGGCTTTATTTTTTGCCCGGTCATGCTTGCTTCTTATTTATAGCTAACCTGCGCGCAAACAAACCAATTAAGGGTCTTTCATTTGTTTGAAATCTAGCCTTCACATTGCTTATATTCAAAACCCTTGCTCATTTGAGCAAAGGCAATTTCTTCTCTCTAATTCCTATCCACTTTGAAAATTCATCAAACGCTTTCAATTTCGAGGAATTAAGAACTATCTTCATCCATATTACCGTCTATTCGCTTTATTCTCTACATAATCTGGCCGCCAGTTCCACTAATGTTCTTGTAGGTCGCCCTGAAAAAATACAAACCATAATAATAAAAACATATCATAACTTCAATCTTTAGAGTTATACTGAGTGTTCCCCTATACTCCTTGGTTTCGAAAATTTCTGTCTTGTTGCTTGTGTTCATGTAAACATGTGCACGGTGAAGAAAATCTTTACTGGTTTGAAATAACCACATATTATACCTGACATGCCCTTGCCAAGGTATGGGACTTCATCAGAATTGGCCATGACGCCTGCGATATCAAGATGTGCCCAGCTGTCGCACGTCACGAACTCCTAAATATAAACAACCTTTTATGGAGCGAAGTTTTAGATATCCGAATCGCCTGAAAACGACCACTGACCTTAAGAAACGCAGCCGCAGTACATGATCCTCCTGATCTAGGAAAAAGCAAAGAATTCCAAAAGTTTAAATATCTTGTTCCATAGATTGACGTTGAAATGGACCTGCAGTAAAATTATATAATCATAAAAAATGATTACCGAGGTTTTTTACCAACATTTAGCAAATCAGCCCAGTCTGATTGCACTTGTTTGCCGTAGAGTTTAAATAATGGCATTCTCCATACTCTATCACCGCTAGTGTAAGCTGCCTATACAAATGAGACCAATGTTTGAAATCAGTCTAAGTAATTCGTATGTTTCAGAATACCCTCTGTGACGATCAGTCAATCTCTCACCGACGCTTCTCTTCTTTCGAACAAAGGCGTACCTTTTCTAAATGCTGCCAAAGTTCGCTAGAGTTCGTATATACCCCTGCAGCACCAGCTCCAAGAGCAACGTCAATGGCTCCTGTGAAAACACAAAACTTACATAGAATACTATAGAGACTGTTGATAGGTTTGACAGTAATTTCTTGCAAACTTCATTTTCTCATCTCAGAGTAGCGATATTGTGGGAAGGACAGAAGATCTTTTAAAATAGTATATACCTGTTAACGTAGCGACATTAATCAAAGATCTGGGGTTGAATGAATGTGAATAAGTTAGAGCATCAGCTAATATCAACCTTCCCTCGGCGTCAGTGTTATCAATCTGAAATAAAAGGTACTGGGAAGTCAAAGATAAATCTATTAGCACAAGCAAGTCGTTGATATTGCCTGCAAAATGTCGTAACTAAAGGCCCATCTAGACGATGCGATTGTTGCATGCAACGTGCTGACGCCATCTCTGCGACACGAATCGTGCCGTGTAGATAGCCCTACAACTTGCGCACGACAGTGGTGTGCAACACCAAAAAGTCGTAAATATTTTAAAACTTGTTTTAAAATCCTGCGACTTTCGTACAATTTTTGATGAAAAAACAATTCAAAATGGCCGACATCAACAGTGAAATGTGAGAAAGCGGAATTTGTGCGCCTCCAGTGCAAAGTGCGACCAAAACAAAGTCAATAAAGAAGAAAAAAGAAGGTTATGTTTTTGAGAATGATCGCACGATCGCATAAAAAAAATTGTGCCGTCTAGATAGACAGCACAAAGTCGCAGGGATGGCGTCAGCAAGTTGCATGCAACAATCGTAAGCAAAAATCGCATCGTCTAGATGGGCCTTAACAGCGTCAAGAAAAGCATTACCTTACAAAGGTACCAGAAACTACATCAACCTACATCAATCTGTCACCTATTATATCAACCTATACCTCAATGGTTCTCCCATTCATGGCCGTCACGACATCACCAGGTTTATTCGCACTACCTGAAGGCATATTCTCACACAATGGCGTGACTGCGATCACATTCAGTGGCAGCTCAAGTCTAGCTATTGCTTCCAAGCTTCCAGTGACGGTGGCTGCACCACCCATGTCTCCTTTCATCAATGACATCCCAGCTGAAGGCTTAATTGATATTCCACCACTAAAAACGTAAAGTAATGAAATACAAATCATATTGTTTAATTTTACTCTGAAGAGCAGTACAAAATCTTGCTCTCTTCCTTGTTACATTGGTATTTCACGATGTTCTGATGAATCTTACCTGTCAAATGTTATTCCTAAAAAGGAAAAGAAAAGGAGTAGCAACAACACTAGTAATGTCACCAAACACAATGTTAACTTTTCTCTTACCTTTTCCAACCATGACTAGGGGGGAATGGTCTTTACTAGGAGCTCCATAATATCGCATTTCCAGCAGATAAGGTAGCTCACAGGATCCTTTAGCAACGCTCAGGAATGCTCCCATTTTCATCTCTTCAATCCAAGCTTTCTCTCTTAAACGAAAAATTACCACTATAATACTTAGACAGTATCTGTAGTTAGTGGAGAGCATAACATGAGCCTCACCTGATGACAACTTCAACCGATGGTGACAAGCGAGATAATCTCTGTGAAACTTTTTCAGTAAACAATCTTGGTGTTAAAAGATTTCCAGGGACTTCCATCAATTCTCTGGCAAAATTTTGTCCTTCTCCTAATATACTGCCTTCTTTCCATCCATCTTTTAGCTTTTTACTTCGAGAAGGATGGTGGACATTTACATTGAGTATCCCTTGTCTCTTTTCTTCTTGTTTGAGACAGTCAAACACATACTTGCTCAGCGAGACACCTTCAGCCATGGCTAGATAAATAAACAAATTTACAGCAGAGAATCTCACTCAGACAAATAAACTGTTTGATTCACTGTAGAGAAAATAAAATGGCAAATGCCCTGGGACACATTGCCAGAGAACTAGTAAACATTCAAGCTAATTACCTTTGACATCATTACAAGGATCCACTTCAATAGTTTGGACATCAACATCTCGCAGTGACCTCACACCAGCTGCAAGTATGTAATAGTCCAGAAATGTTTTGAGATCAGTGTAAAGTCACATCTTCGTAATGACTACGTAAGTATTAATATACCTGCTGCAGCATGTCTCAAGTTCTCTTTTCTTTCATTCACACATTCCAGATCATTTTGCTTCTTGTCTTTCTTGCCAATACTCACGGCTGCAATCACATCGTAGTCCTGAAGATATAGTAACAATTATCATCTCAGGAAGATATTGCTACTTGGTAAAATAGCGCATTAAAAAAGTGCAAACCTTGTCTATATTGTAAAACAGTCGTGATTTACCAACTTTGAATTTCTTCTGTCCTCTAATTTACACCAAAAAGTGAACAGTGGATTTGAATGTAAATTGAACTAGAGTTATACACTACTCTAGTCTATGTCGTAGATAGTGAAGCTATGATTACTATCAAGCCTATTTCACGATACACCTACATTGCCAGATCTTGCGACAACTTTCCTTTATTTCTTTCGTCTATTGTTTTTCCTACATCAGTGAACTCCACTTGGCCACCTTCACTCTCATAAACACCAACTATCAATCCTTGTCTGGTGGCAATACTCTAAAATATGATTTGGGCCACACTCAACGATAAACACCCAATATCAATAACTTGTATAGTACATGCGACATTCTTACCAAGCTAACAGCCGAAGAGCGTGGCAATGTTTTCTGACTCCGTGATAAAATCTTTGAAAATGCCCCCACTCGCGCAGCTCTGGCCAGATCCATGTTGGGCATCAAGCAGAAAACATGACACAATTTAAACTCCCACAATTTTAATGAATAACCGCTGAACAAAGCAGCATGAGGGCTCCAAAACGATTAACCGCTAGCTGAATATCACGGGCGCGTGTAATGAAAAATCAAGATGGCGAACTTGGCAGAGGCACGAGAACAGTTACTAGAAGTTCTGGGCGACTTAGCGCCAAAATATTGGACAACATTGTCGCTTTGGTACAAGAAAAAACTTTCTAAGGAAGAATTTGACATACAGATCAAGCAACTTTTGGGAGACAATAATATTACCGTACATAATCAGTTCTTATATGCGCTACTTTCGAAATGTCAAGAAATGAGTTTAAATAGCTCAGGCACGCCAAGTAAGAGTTCATCACGGTCATCTGTAGGTTACGTGGCAAGTCCTAGGAATACTGAGCAAGTACGAAAGCATGCTAGGCCAACAAAAGTGAACTTTGAACAAAGGTATCAGCCATACAATGCATTGGAAGGAGCAGAGGATGTAGACAAAGTCATTTTGACAGATGATAGCGACGTCAGTCTGTGTTCGTATGAGTTTACTCTGCCTGATATGCAGGCTATCAATGGACGGTTATTCCTTGCAGCCTGGGACGCAGGCCTGGAGTCAGTTGAAGATGCTGGTTCGAATGCAGCCAAGTTGGTTATATGTGCCTTGAAGCACCATATTAAAGACATATTAACTGTTTGCTGCTCTCGTAAAGGTGGCTTTAGGTTAAGAGATGGACATTATAAATATGGAATTGACTGTAGTTATGTGAAGCCTCATATTTGGAACAGTGTAGACTCATATTCCTCACATTCAATGCTCATACACAAAACTGAACAAATGGAAGCCAATGCTGCAATCACTGTAGCCAGCAGTTGTCCTCCATCTAAACGTGCCTCAATCTCTATGTACGAACTCAGGGAAGCTTTACAAATTCATTGTCGAGTCATTCCATCACATACTGTGTATGCAGCCAATATGGAGAGAATTCTCAGTCGATTATGGCATCCAAGTCATGATGAAATTGAACAAGGAAGATTGCATAAGTTGGAAGCAAAACGACGACAGAACAAACTACAGCAACAAAGAAGCTTGAGATTGTGAAACTATTGACAAGACTGCATATACATACTCTGTTTTGGCCAATATTTAAAAACAATGCCAAAGCAACATTGCATATTTGTATATTTAAAAAATAAAAACTTGTTTCATGGATAAAAAAATATATGTACAGTATAGCACCTTGCAATAGTTGATAAAACAAACAGAAATTGTGCAAGTTTCAAATGCACCAATATTTGAGTCTCTTAGACTTTCATTGCAAATCCTCATCATATGGAAGGTAACGTCTTGAACTCTTGAGGAGTCTTAACCCTTGAGGAACTCTTTCAGTCCTCTTCCACGACATAACTAGCCAATGATGTTGTCTAGACGAAGAGTCTTGCACTGATTAGGTTCAGCAACCTGGCTGGTCATTTGCATGAACTTTCAAGTTGGAGAACGTTACTCTCCTTATGTAACGGTTCTTGCCGTATCACTTCATTTACCTGCTGCTCGACTATCTGTATCCGTATCGCCAATAAATGCTTCCTATTCATTGGCCCTCACACACTAGTCTCATTATGGAAAGGTTCTCTATGAATCTTTGAAACATGCGGTACTGCTACGTACGCAATCCTGTTCAACGAAGTGCCATTCCATTGTTTAGGTTCAGGCTTCTCTCGTCCATCTCTGTACCTAGGTCGCGTACTGACAATAGTACCCAAGTTCTGAGCCGCGTTACGCACGTTCGTTGCCTCACTCGGCCCATTTGCAGTCGGGACCTCGCTGATAGCGGGCGCCATCGTTTGAAGCTGCGGTAACTTGCGCGCTCTGGGCCCGACTGATCCAGACTCGTTGCGTGACCCTAGAGATTCGTTAGAGTTACGCTTTCGTTTTGAGTTCGAGCGTGATACAGCTGCGTTGTCACACGCGGATGAACCTGACTGTGACGTCATTTGCTCCAGAACAGCCTGATAATTGGGAGGAGCCGCTTCAATGAGTCCTCGATGTGCAGGCGGAGTCTGATGTTCAGATGCAGCCTGACGTACAGGTGGGATTGGTTGTGCAGGTTGGCCTGGATGACCAGGTGGAGCCTGACATACAGTTGGGCTCGGGTGTGTGGGATGACCTTGATGGGCAAGGGCACGATGTGGAGGCATAATAAAGTGATGGGCAAATGGTGCCTGAAACACTGGTCGAAATTGGTGCATGGGCATGGCTTGATTTGGGTATGGTGGAAACTGTCTAATTTCATTAGCCATGAAAGGATGCACCATGCCTGAAGGGGGTACAATACGCGGGAGCTCTGCCACAGGGCTATCTGGGCGAGAAGGCTGGGATACTTCAATAGCAGTTGGTGCTGAAGACTCTGATTTCGATGTGACGCCATCCGTAATTTCCGCCTGGAAATCTTCATCAGCAGGGACTGGTAACAAGTTAGTAGTTCCATCACCTTGATCTGCAATACTTTGTGCTTCCTCTTGTATTTTGCATTGTTTTTCTGAATGAACTGAACGACTTTCTTCACCACCAGCCATCTCTGTTATATCAACCTATCAAACAGGAGTTGTATTTGAATCTATCCATTGGGTAGGGAACCTCTACGACTACTTATGATTATAGCTAAAAGTGCTCTTAGTTTCGTTCCATCAAACATCCTAAAATATCCTATATATTTACCTCATTATCAACGGCTCCACCATGGAGACTTTCTTCCGGTGGGAAATCCGCCTCCTCCAGTAACGAAACTCGGGCAGTGGACAGTGGACGGCCATCAACAAACACATCATTGGTTAAAGCGGCTGATGACGGTAGAGTGATGTTAGACTGACGATCTGACTCAATCCTGTGTGTTATATCTTCTCCATTTAGTAAAATACGTCCATTAATTTGCACCGTCTCTTTCTTTTTCGAAATCCACAAGGTCCGACATGGCCCACAATTTACTGTCATCGTGCGCATATGTTTCCACGCTAAGCTCCAGGCTTTGCGTACCTCCGGGCGCGCTACACAATGAAAACCAAATATGGCAGCAGCCAGGGTGATATTCGCCAATGCGTAAACATAGCTGAGAATTATCCAGCGAACTTTTGAAGTTCTTGAATTCACAAGAAAATATGCTAAGATGAAGTTGAGATATATTAGGGACATGACGACCCAAGTCGCCACCAGCTGAAGAGTAATGGAAGATTTCTCCGCATTCAGACTCGGACTGGGGTCCGGGACTTCTTCTAAGACACCCGGCTCATCGGTTTGTAACCGCTGCTCCTCAGTATTCTCCTCGCTGCGACGACGATCAATAGTACCGCGGGCCAGTAGTAAGTGCAGTCGAACAAGGAGCACGGCGTTGATTATGAAAAGTAGACAAGCTGGGCCGACAAACGCACCCAAGCCCGCGCTTCCTGTTAGCCAGCAGCTAAGTGGACAAAATATTGTATTCAGGCGACTAAGACAAAGACATCTAAAAGGGAGGTGGGTGGCTGGGACCTTAGGAAAGTCAGATATGATCGAATTCACTTACTAGTCTGCTGTCTTGTAATTCCTCATATCACTAGCTAGAGTCATACCGCAAACAATGGCCGGAACACCTGCATATATATTATCAAAGAGAAAATCATATGCGATAACAAGTAGATTAAATTTGCCTGTACTCTCCCGAAATTTAGTTCGTTGACTATACACAACCAAACTTACCCAAATAAAAACGTAACATGAAGTAACTCCAACTTACCCCAACTCACCATGTAGTACATGAGAACAGGATTGAAGACCTCCTCAGCATCTTTACGAGGCATCAAGCGTCGAGTGACACACGCAACGAAACTCCCAAGCCACAGGAGGGAAGCAAAGAAAAAGAAATGAAGTGACATGCCCATTGCTTGACATACGATTGAATTCTCCGTACGGTTGATTCCGAAGGCGAACGATAGGATGACAACAGTCAGCGAGAGACAAGCGTTCATTAACATAATGACATCATCACGATTATATCGTACACTTCTAGCGAAAAAAAATTGATAGTTGCTGGTATATATTGTATATTGAATAAAAACATTTCACAGGTGGTCATCTACTCACAGTAACAAATTTGGTCATAAAATTAAATTGGTAGATATTCACAGAATTCCAACAATACCTTGCAAGAGCAAACGTCACTAAAGTAGCAATCAAACAAACTGATGCCAAAACTGCACCCAAGTATACGACAATTTTCATAGGATAAATCACTACATTGGTGATTCCCAAATGCTTTGAATGAAATTAAGCAAAAATAAGTTGACGTACATAGTAAATATCTTTGCACACAAGATGATACTCACAGACATTATAGCCAAGTTTTTGTTCACTAAGCGTCTGCACTCAAGAGTCGTCATAGAAGCATTCGAGTCTTGAACCATACAGTCAGTGTTTTGTGACCATGACTTGCCTACAACTGAAACATAAGAAAATTAATTAGTGTTCAAAAGTCTACAAATGCAGAGTTCCGAAAAAAATACCTTCTTCTGCAAAGTCAAAATGACTGATGATAGGATCTGTTCCAGGCTACAAAGATAACAGTTTTCAAATTTATTTTCATGCACTCTAGTACGAAAGATTGAACAAATTCATGCGTGAAGCATATCAATCAGAATGTTTGCCGCACAACACTCAATCAATCGACTGAATTCGCGATTTTAACTAGCATTAACTATGTAGCATAAATTAACTAGCATAAACAAACCTGAGTTGCAAAGTGAATGATCAGAGGATCGGTGAGGTTTAGTTCCTTGATATTTGCTGTAATAAAATAATACATTTATTACGCCCTACAGTATGAAGTCTTGACCAAAACAGAATAATAGTTCTCACCCATTTGTATGCCCAGTACACTGGATGAAATCTTCCTGTCTTTCATGACGTCTTCAGTCTCATTTGAAATGACATGTGGAAACAGTTTTGCATTGCGATACACAAGGAATTGTAGTCTCAGACTGTCCATGCTATGACCAGCAGCTTGCAGACTTTGAAATATTGAGTTAGGAATTTGAATAGCTACGGCATCATCCTAAGATGAAACAAATGAAATTCTTTTAGACTTGAGGATGGATTATTGAATGGCGACTTCTGTGATCAATAGACGTGTTTTAGGAGAATTCACAGGGCATAATGAAAGTAATATTATACGGTGCAGTATACCTTGCTTGACGAAGTAGTATGTTGTTGACATTCCATACCACCAGGTCGTGAGTTAGAACGAAAGTACACAGTACACATTACATGTTTATTTGAACGCGACTTTTTCAGTGTTACTGAACCAATCACAATGTTGCTCATCACCCGAGTCGAGGTTTCGTTCGCTATACCGCGAGTTATCAATTCCAGGCGAGCACCCAACCTAGGCAGTTTAGGAAATACAAGTGGATATTCGTTTTTGATGTACGACAAAATTAAGAATTACGTAGAGGGGCAGAAAAAGCTCGGGAAATATCGAAAGAAACAAGTGGAAGTTGATGTAAAATAAAATGAAAAGAAATTTCAGAAGGCTTGCCAAATCTTATCGAGATGTAGGTCAAGAATTACATGTGAAAGATGACACAGAAAGACTGTGTGGTTTCGAACCTACCTGGACGGCGACCGATCTTTACGTTGTGCAGCGAAAAGTGTCTTACTGTTCACGTCCATTACATTGTTAAAACTCGCTAGCATGTCATTCAAAAACTGAAAAAATAAACATAGAATTGGTTTATCAATATCGCTTTACCACTCTTCTCCAAGGACTTTACTTAAAACATAAATATTCACTAATATTACTCCAAGTTTACGTCTTTCTTACAAACTTGGAGTCTTGGATTAATTTTGTTCGTACGGTGCAAGCCAAACACAAAATGCGAATTAACCTGTCCTCTGAATGGCACGCTGTACTTCTGCATGATTCCAGCAAAAACACTGAACAACAATGTGATATTCTCAGCAGTCTGATATGATGAAGAATACGAAGTCACTAGCTTCAGTTTATTCGCAACACTTGCAGCATCATTGCTTTTTTTAAGTTCCTTGAGTAAAGACAAAGATATATGTATAATCCCTGACTTCCAGCATTCCAACGAATTTTTATCTCCACACTTACTTTGGCCAGAAAGGTCAGTTTTGACGACAATGAAATAAACTGACACTTTCCAAAGATGACTGGGCCCCAAACTCCTTTCTCAGTGCACGTGCGTTGTATATTCGTATCCACGTTCTTGATTTGATCATTAGGCCAAGGACAGCTTGCTACAGCAGTAGTTCGTTCAACAGTCACAGGCCAAAGAAAACGCTCATCGTGGATTGTCATCACATCTCGTGAGCACATATATTGTTTTGACGTTATAACTCTCAGCACGATCTCTCTCGGTTTCACTGACCTATCGTTCGCAAAGCACTTGTACGTGCCGGCATCTTCCGAACGAATCGAGTCGAATTTCACGTAGGACAACTTTTTTTTCCCCTCAACAGCTTTCGTAACTTTCACTTTCTTAGGAAGCTGTCGTTGATTCTTTGTCCAGTACAGCGTCAGAGCACGCTTCGTTGTCGCACTGCACGTGATCTTAAAACGATCTCCGACTGCTACAATCTGATCGTCACTAGGATTCACAAAAACGACGGACGGTTTTTCTAAGAAAAATAATATAATATGGGTACTTACAATTATGCCAAATCCTTCCTTCCTGATTCGGTCTGGGCTTTTTCGTATCTTTTAAAAACATAGACTTGATTTAATCAATTTAATGGACAAGATTTTGTCAGAAAATGTCATTCCGCGATCAGATATACTGTTTAAATTTTCTGAAATCAAGGTGCACGATGTTTTTCTGCAGTTATATAAGCTTAAAACATCCAAATCGACAGGCATTGACACTACTTCAGCACGGGCGCTTAAAATGTCAGCGGAAGTCATTAGTCCAACACTGGCGTGGATATTTAACCTCTTGATTAAAACAGGAATCTATATGTTGACGAATGGAAAAAGGCATGGGTACAACCGATATTTAAAGCCAAAGACCGACAAAGATGCGAAAATTATCGCCCAATTTCAATTCTACCAACTATAAGCAAAGTCTTTGAGCGTTCTGCTTTCAACCAATGGTATGAATTTTTGAAAGCGAACTTTTTGCTATCTCTGAGTATCAATCTGGTTTCTGCCCTAAAAACTCGACGTTATAAGTGCATTTTTTCAAATGTGTGAAACATGGTATGAAAATATAGATAACGGTGACTTGGGGCCTGTTCATATGGGCCAAAGTTATCCCGGTTAGCGAGGAAACTTTTCGGCAAATTCGCAAGCGAGATCT
>JAOBYK010659554.1:0-10552 GCA_025434845.1 Phenganax subtilis | reverse complement strand
CAACGTATGTTAGAAGAGAGACAGCATTTCCGTGACAGTAATGATGATGAAACTGGAGCACAGTGTCCATTGAAAAACGAATTGTACTATCGTGAATGTGTTAAAATAAAGTTGTCTCATTACATCGCTTAAAAGCTGTACAGTATGTTGATTTACTGTAAACTGTTATATTCAAAGCAATAAATTGTCCTAAACGTTATTCCTTGTCGATCTACTAATATGTGTAGTCAGCCCTGACAATGGTATTTTTGCTCCGAGAGATCCTTCAACTATATGCCACCGGAGTGAGATGGGATAGTCAGCTATGGCGAATCCCATGTTGGCCTGATTGGCCTTTACGGCCCGCTTGGCCTGCCTTTTGGCTTTTTTGGTCGGTCTATTTGCCTTTTATCACCGTCCACTGGCCTTTTTGGCCTGTCTATTTTTTGTATATGGCCATCTTGGCCTTGCTGGAATGCATGTATGGTCAATTCGATCGCATGTACTATAGCCATTTTGATCCTTTACTGGCATAAATCATCATGCGTACGCATGTGCACGTGCGCAAAAGCTGGATTGCGTCATTTTTGCGCCCAAATATTCTAAACCAATCATAAGAAAGCACACCCGTACGTACGGCCAAAAACCAATCATATGTATGCACTTCCCGATATCGTAATGAAGACATTTCCACGCGTGGAGTCCACGCGTTGGGGGATTTTGCCACCGGCCATTAGATAAACATTCCATTCTCGCACTCAAGTGGCTGTCGTTTATGGTTGAGCAATATAAAATAAACATACAAGATGCTCGAAATTCGGGGGAGAAACGAGTCGCAAATTACAAGGTAGATGGTTTTGACGAGCAAACGAACACTGTTTACAAAGTGCAGGGCTGTTTTTGGCATGGGTGTCTAAAATGTTTTTCGCGAGATACCGTTAATACAGTAAACAGCAAAACTATGCATGAACTGTGTCCAGCTACATTGGAGAAGGTCTTGTTCCTAAAATCTTATGGCTTTAATGTCGTTGAAGTTTGGGAATGTAAAATTAACAGACAGCTTCAAAGTAATGCTGAGATAAAAGCTTATTTTGATAATTTTGAAGTGGTTGACCCTCTTGAACTCCGAGATGTCTTCTATGGGGGATGTACAAATGCTGCAAAGTTGTTTCACGATTGCACAGATGGGCCCCGTATTCGATATTTTGAGTACACAAGCCTCTATACCTGGTGCAATAAAAATACTCCTGCAGTTCTTGGTCATCCTACTATTATCACCGAAAACTTTGAAGACCTTTCTGCTTACTTCGGGCTGATAAAATGTAGGGTACTGCCACTGCAAGGTCTGTTTCATCCCGTTCTACCTTACCATACTCAAGGTAAACTCATGTTTCCTCTCTGTAGAACATGTGCGGATACTTGTAATCAAGCTGCATGCGCACACAACGACAAAGAAAGAGCAATTCAGGGCGCATGGGTTAGCGTTGAGATGCGGAGAGCACTAGAGAAGGGTTATCGTATTTTGCGTACTCATGAGGTATGGCACTTTGCAGAACAAACAGATAGTCTATTTAAAGAGTACTTAAACACGTTTCTGAAGTTAAAACATAAGTCTAGTTGATATCCCTCGGAATATATTGCAGAGGAAGAAAAACAATGTTATATTGAGCAGTACTTTGAGCATGAGGGAATCCGTTTGGATTCGAACGAGATTGAGCGTAATCCTGGGTTGCGTGCACTGGCTAAGCTGATGTTCAGCTTTTTCTGCCTTAAATATTATTATATACTAACATCAATTTCAACCAAAAATGTATTTTAATTTCTATTTATTTTATAGGTAAGTTCGCACAACGGCCGAACATGACGAAGTTGGAGCTGATATCCGACCCTCAAGTGTAGTTTGATTATCTGTCATCAGATGCTATAAATGTTTTACACGTACAATTAGTGAGTGATTACGTCGTTGAGTTACACTACGAACATGATAGCAGCTTTGTTGAACCAAATTCAAAGACGAACGTGGTTATCGCAGTGTTTACGACAGCTTATGCTAGACTCAAGCTTTATGATTTACTGGATTTACTACAAGACTATTACACTCAGTGGCAGATCCAGCAAAAATAGTGACGGGTACTTGATGTCTTAAAAATTTAAACCGGGGGGGGGTGTATGTTAGTGAATTTGTCACATTTACTATTATCGATTATGACTCATTGCAGTGAAATGAGTAGATGGCAAAAGGCGGATTGTAAGACAACTTGCCAAACCCAATTTTACCTCTTTATTCCTCCTCACACTTAAACACCCACCCTACTCAATTTTGGTTTTACCTTTTTATTTTAAACGCCCACCCATCCAAATTCTGGCTAATTTTTTTTCTGGATCTGAAATCACCTTTTCAGACAAATAATTAATGATTAAAAATTGATTCGAAACTGTCTTTACAGAGACATAATTGACGATCAAAAATTGATTTTATTTTTTTAAAAACACAGATAAAATGAAGTGACCTAAACAGAAAAGTCAAAAATTATTAAATAAATGAGGAAAAAAAACTGATTTCTCTGATTTAAAAACAGAACAGAAAAGTCAAAAATTATTAAATAAATGAGTAAAAATAAAAATTGATTTATCTCATTTAAAAACATAACAGAAAAGTCAAATATTATTAAATAAATAAGAGACTTCTTGGTCCTAACCTAACTATTTTAAATTTAGGACCATGACGTCCCAAAAAAATAATAACAACAATATCAACAAACTAAGGAGTCAACTCCTAGAACCAAAAAAGAGATTTCTTACTAATAAAAAAGAAATCCTTTATGAGGAAGAGAATATAAATCTGAGAATAGCAAAGAGAATTATACAAGGAGGTGTTCTTAAAAATTTAGACATCAAGTCAAAATTAGGAAAAACAAAACAGAGTTACTACAAATATCTAGATGAAGCAAGAGACTACTACAAAAAGAAAATTAATGAGTTAACAATTCAATTAAAAGAAATAAGACAGAAAGAGAAAAAATTTAAAGCTGAGGAAAAAATTAAGAAACCTTGAGGTCCAGATTATAAAAAAGAGAAACACATACTTGCTGAAGAAAAAAAAAGAGTTAATTAAAATAAGAAGAAGAGAAGTTTATGACTTAAAGAGGTTTATTAAAACTGGTGACTTAATGCAATACGTGAAACCAAAAATAAAAAAAGAAAACAATTCAGATATTATTGAGTTTACTTTATTTCAGAAAGCAATGAAAGGTGTTGCTAAGAGATATAGATCAAATGAACCCTATTTTAAATATCCTAATGAGTTTTTTGAAGAAGCAAAGACTCCTCTTTTTAAACTTATAGAAGAAGAACTTATAGACTATAAGGTTAGACTAATTCTACATTGTAAAATGGTGAAATTAGGATATTATGATGAAAATCCAGAAGGTGAATTTATAGATGCTCATTTTAGTTTTAACCACAAAGTAATTTTAAAAGGAACCAATTTAAAAAAAGTCTATGACAGAATGAAAGAAAAGATATTTGAGTCATTAGCCATCTATCAAAAGAGAGGATCTGGATGGGCATTTCATCATATTGAACTTTTAGAAGTCGTTGGAAGTAAATATAAACCTCTCAAAGGTTCTTCTTATATTCCAACACCGAAAAATTTAGCTCTTAAAAAGGCAATTATAAATCCAAAAAATTCTGATCAAGACTGCTTTGTTTGGGCTGTACTTATTTCGTTATTTGGAAGTGGAAAATGTCATCCAGAGAAAATAACAAAGTATCTTAGAGACAAGAGACAATCACTTTGCTTAGATGGAATTGAGTTTCCAGTTTCTCTTACGGAGAAAAGAGACAATCCATTTTTTCAAGTTGACAAATTTGAGAGGCAAAATCCTGGAGTATATATTAATATATTTGGACACAACGGTGATCCAGTTTATCTGCTTAGAATTAACAAACATCAAAAGAATGTGAAAGTAAGATTACTACTTTTAGAAGATAGACATTTTACGCTTATTAAAAATATGAGTAGACTACTATCGGCTCAAGTTTCAACAAAAAAACAAATGAAATTTATATGTGATAACTGTCTAAATGCTTTTGGACGACAATATTTACTTGATAAACATTGGGGAGATTGTAAAGAAAACAATTGTTCAAGAACTGTGATGCCAAAGAAGGGCTCAATAATAGAATTTAAAAATCAAAAATTTATGCAAAAACTTCCATTTATAATTTATGCTGACTTTGAGGGTTTATTAAAGTCTGTGAATAATAAATTAGGTTCCTCAACTGTACAGTATCAAAAACACGAGCCAAGCAGATTTTCCTACTACATTAAGTGTATTGATAATGAGATTTATAAACCAAAGCAAGTGACTTACACAAAAAAGAATAATGATGAAGACATTTCTAAGAAATTTGTTGAGATGATAGAGGCTGAGATGAAAGACATTTATCAAAAGCACTTTAGATTTTCAAAGTCAATTAAACTTAACAAGTCTGACTTACAAGATTTTAAAAACGCCACTCATTGTTATGTTTGTAAAGAAGAGCTTCTTGAAGATAAAGTACAAGACCACTGTCATTTTACCGGGAAATATAGAGGAGCGGCTCATTGTCAATGTAACCAAAAACTTGTGAAGCCTAAATTTATTCCTGTTGTGTTTCACAATCTTGAAGGATATGACTCTCACTTGATTATCAAGAGTCTTGGTCTTTTTGAAGGAGAAATTAGTTGTATTGCGAAAACGGATGAAAAATATAAGTTTTTCAAAAAATGTAGTCGTTGACACTTTTAATAGTAAAGAAACTTAAAAATTAATTAAAGTTTTTAGAGAGCTAAGGTTCATAGATTCATTTAAATTCCTAAGTAGTTGTCTGGCTAACCTAGTTAACAACTTAGACAAGTCAAATCTTGAGAATTTGGGTTTATTCTTTCCAGATCATGTGGATATGCTTTCTAGAAAAGGTGTTTATCCTTATGACTATATAGATTCTCTTGATAGACTAAATGAGACAAAACTACCTTCAAAGTCAAAATTCTACTCAAAACTAAGTAAACAGCACATTTCTGATGAGGACTACAAGCATGCACAAAAGGTCTGGAAAATATTAGATATGAAAATAATGAGATTATCATGACTTGTATCTAAAAACCGATGTTCTACTTTTAGCAGATGTATTTAAAAATTTTAGAAAAATGAGTTTAAGTCATTATGAGATAGATCCTGCTTGGGTTTATACATCACCAGGTCTTTCATGGGAAGCAATGTTGAAGTATACAAAAGTTAAAATTGGGCTTATAACAGATCCGGATATGTATAGTATGATAGAAAGAGGAGTTCATGGAGGTCTTTCACTTATTACAAAAAGATACGCAGTAGCAAATAATAAGTATCTTAAAAAATATGATCCAAATAAGCCAAGTGTATATCTCCCATACCTAGACGCAAATAACCTTTATGGGGGTTCAATGATGAAAAAATTACCTCTTAGGAATTTTAGCTGGATGACTTTAAAAGAGCTATTAAGTCATATAAAAAATCTCCAAAAAACTACAAAGTATGGTTATATTTTAGAGGTGGATCTTTAATACCCAAAACACCTTCATAGCTCTCATAGTGACTTTTCTTTAGCTCCTGAGAAATTTAAAATAAACGGTGTGGAGAAACTTAATGCCTCTTTGAAAGATAAATCTAGATATGTTTTACGTCACGAAGCGCTCAAGTTTTACTTAGATCAAGGTCTTGTTTTAAAAAAAATACATCGAGGAATTAAGTTTGAAGAGTCTGATTGGATGAGATCTTATATTGAGTTTAATACAAAACAAAGGCAAGCATCCAAGACTAAGTTTGAAAAGGATTTTTTCAAGTTACTAAACAATTCAATTTACGGAAAGACTTTACAAAATATTCGTGATTACTCAGACGTGAAGTTAGTGAACTAAAAAGAGAAAGCTGAGAAGTTGTTTGCTAAACCAAATTTCAAATCGGTGACAATATTTGATGAAAATCTAATCGCAGTTCACATGTACAAGACGAGTCTTGTTTTAAACAAACCTAAACAAATTGGAATGACTATTCTGGATCATTCAAAAATTACAATGTACAACTTTCATTATAATTGTATTAAGCCAAAGTTTGACGATTCAGCCAAACTACTTTTCACCGACACAGACTCACTTTGTTATGAAATTACTAATGAGGACTATTATGAGAAAATTTCTCAGGACTTAGAAGAATGGTTTGATACTTCTGAGTTTAATAATCCAAATATATCTTGTATTTTACCAGGTCTTAATAAGAAAGTAACCGGAAAAATGAAACACGAACTTTGCGGAGGACAAATCATAAAGTTTGTAGGTCTAAGACCAAAGTGTTATACTTATAAAGATAATTCTAACTATGAAATTAAGAAAGCAAAAGGAGTAAGTAAATCAGTAATTCAAGATGAGCTTAGATTTAATGATTATTTAAATTGTTTACTTACTGGTAAAGAAGAGCGAAGAAAGATGAGAATTATAAGATCTCATAAGCATCAACTTTTCACAGAAGAAATTGATAAGATTGCACTAAGTTCTGACGATGACAAGAGATACATACTTGCAGATGGAATCAACACATTAGCTTTTGGTCATTGTAAGTTAGGTTAGTCCTCGACTCCTCGAGCGAGATAAGCGGACCGCATATTTAAATTCCTCTGGACCTAGGTTTTTTCAACTTGAAATTAAAATTTGAAAATTATTTTTTCAAGTTGAAAATTTCTGGGGTCCAGAGGAATGTGCCCACTTGTCTTGCTAGGGTCCTCGAGAAGTGTCAAATTACTTGCTAGTCCTAGGTCTGGGATTAGAGTCTTTTGGATCTGGTCAATGTCTATCTAAGTAATGAAATTCAATATTATAAGGTTCATTATGAATATATAATTTAACATTTCGATCATAAGCTTGTTTGATACTCCCTGGATTTATATTAAAGAACTTAGCAGCTTTACTTATACTTGGAAAAGACTCGATCCAACCAGAATTTAAATGAATCAACCTCACTGGACGAGGAGTCTTCATGGCTTCTTTACAAAAGGTAACATATTTTTCATCTAGAGGTATTTGTTCAATTCCAAGTGCTTCACAAATTTTAACCTTACTCATCTTACTACAATACTTAATTCCTCTCTCGGTTGCTATTTCTCTTAAGTTAGTTAAAGACAAGTTACTCATTTATTTATAAGTAAAGACTTTTTCTGTTAAAAGACCTAAAAGACCATTTTACCAAATGAAAGACCTCCAGTAAGACCTAATACACCAGAAGCTATATGTTGATACTTTTGCATCTCATTAGATGGTCTGTAGTAGTCATCTAAGACAGGCTGTCTAGAAAAGTCTAACTTTGTCTCCTGAAGTTCTTCATGAAGTCGATCTAAAGATTTATTTGTAGTATTGATGTCTTGATTTGCATCACTAAGTTCTTGTCTAAGTCTTGTCAGTTTGTTTTTTCTCTTAGTCTCTTTTTCAAACCACTTCTGTTTTTCAGAAGCAAGTTTCTGTAAAGCCAAGTTATGTCTTTTCATTTCTTTTTTATAACCCTGATGATTTAACTTACTAAACAAGAATCCAGCTCCTGCATAAACAAATGCATTAAAGATACCAGCTGCTACTGTTGAGGTCACTTATTTACCTGTGTCTATTTTTTCTGGTATGATTTTTTTATCTTCAAGATAATTTACAATGACACTTCCAATCATAACAGCGCCTCCTAGTTTTAATGCTCCATTAATACTTTGAGGTGTTCCTAGAGGCTCATCAAAAGCTTTTTTACTCAACATAGAAACAGTCACAGCTGACACTGTAAGCACAGCTGCGGAGTAAATTTGATTAATATATTCTTTCTTGTTGTCACTCATTTATTTAATAATAGTTTATCTTTCTGTTCTAAGGCTTTCCTTTAGTCAAAAGTGTCTAACTTAACTACAGGAACTAAAGGTTCAGGTTCTTCTATGACGGGACTTAACGTCTGTTTTTTTTCTAAAGGTCTTTTTGCGGATACTTCATGTAACAAAATATTCCAAGTCCAAGTATACTAATAATACCAACCATATAAAACCTGTTTGAACTAGGATTGACTTTAAGTTCTTCGAGGCGACTCTTTTTTTCTTCTTTTGCCTTACGAGAGATTTCAGCTAATTTCTTACCTTGTTCGTCCTTTTTAAGATCTTTTACTTTAACTTGTGCAGTTACAACTGGAGATTGAACATTTGGAACTTCAGTTATTTCTTTAGGAGTTTCAGTCATTTATTTAATAACAGTTTAAATTTCTGTAACAGTCTCAACAGAAACATTTAAGTTAAATTCCTTTCCATAATTACCTCCTGATATTTTAACAATTTGTATATAAAACATAACTACATCATCTATGTTTGAAACATAATCTTTAAGATAACAAGAAATATTTAATGGAACAGATTGATAACTTCCAAAATTAAATATTTTAGTTTTGGTAATAGGAAATGTTACAATAGATTTTTGTTGTTTCACACCATTTTTCATTTAAGTATAATTTGCATACATTATAGTTAAGTTATTTATAACAGAATCATTGTCAAAGGTATGATTTAATAGAGCTATTTTTGTTGTATCATTTACTTCTGGTAGATAAATTGAAGTAGCTGGATAACCTGAATTTAATGTCTTTTGAATATTCCAACCTGCTTTTCCTTGTAAACTTTCATAAGAAAAATTATACAAGTATGTTTTGACAACTTTAGGTTTAGCTGAACTGTCTTCAAGACTGGTCAGGTCTGGTGTGTAGCCATAATTTAAAGTCATTTACTTTAATAAAATTAAGTTTTTCTGCGTATAGTCTTTGCCAAAAGTAGACCAAAAATCAATAAAATTCCAGCAGTAACAAAGTGATCATTTTTTGAGGAGTTTTTAAGATCATTTTTTTTACTTGAAATTTGCTTAAAATTTGTGTTAGGTACTTTCGAGGACTTTTTAAGGCCAAAAATAGTTTTTATAGATACTTTTGAGGACTTTTCAAGGTCATTTGTAGGTGTCTTAAGGTTACTTGAAATTTGCATAAAACTTGTTGTAAGAGTTTTTGAGGAACTTTTAAGGTTAATTTTTTTACTTGAAATTTGCTCAAAGTGGACGTTTTCATTCTTATCAAATTTCATTTGCGTATTAGCAGTAGTTAAAGTATTATTAAATCCTTCTACAGGCGTATCTAATATAATCATATCAGAAGGAATTAGAATAATTCCCGGACTTACTACCATATTTAATATAACATTTGTATCCTCTATTGCTTTTCTCATATCAGAGATCAAGACAGTAGGATCATCTTGTACAACAGTGTCTTGAACAAGTTTATGAAATACATCTTGAGTCTGAGAACGTTTTGCATTTTTGTTTACAATTGACCATCTTGTTTTGGCTTGTGCGCCTAATATACAATAAACATAGCTTTCCATGGCTTGTTGTAAAAGTTTTTGACCAATCTTTGTAAGTCCATCAGAACTTGACTTTATAAATGACTTGAAGTCCTCTGATTCATTTCTTGGAACTACTTTGTCAACATACTCATATCCAATTCCAAGAATTCCCATAGTCCTGTTGTGCTTAGGAAACACATGGTGAGACTTTCTAACTCCAGGATGTTTTACTAAAAACTAACTTATTGCTTCATAAGTATGCTTAAGTGTATACTTCCAAACTTTTTTCGTAGGAATATTTTTTTGTATAAGCTTTAGATCATCTTTGTTGACAAAAGTACTTAGTTTGTTTGGATATCTCAAGAACCTCTTCATATGATAATAGAAGTAATACCTTGCGATACTTGAAATCACTTTAGGTTGACCTGACCTAGTGATATGTTCTAATGAAAGTCCTGACTTATAACTCAAAACATAAGCAGCTACTAAACTTATAAAATAAGGATCTTCTAAATAGTTAAATTTTGATTTAGTAATATCTTTTTTATTGTCAAAGTTTTTCCACTGGATATCAAGTGGTTCAAGTTGACACCTAATGTGGTCATTTTCATTGGTAATTGACCTTAGAACCATAGAAGATGAAAATGTAGTTGGATCTGGAAAAAAACTAATCAATACTCAAAATGGAGTTTTATTAGAGATTAAAAAGAAAGCTACAACAGCCAATGTATTATGTAAAATATTTGTTATAAGTGACGCTTTGGTTAATTTTAAAAACAAAGTCATTGAAAATGTATACTACTGAAAAATATCTTAATATTAAATAAATGAGAGGATTTAATCATATATCAAATAATCTTAATGTGGAAACTCAAGAGAAACTACTTAAGATTTATGATAACTATTTTGAAAAATATCAAAAAGAACATAAGAAATATAAGAAACTCAAAAGAACAAAGGTCACATTACAAACTATTGGAATAGTTTTAACGGCTGTCGGAGCTGGAATTAGTGTTGTAAATCCTTTTACTCTAATCATAGCAGGTGTAGGAACTACTACTACAGCTTTTTTAAGCCAAAGTAAATTAGAGAATAAAGTAGAACAACTTAAATTCTCAAGTACAAATTATCAAATGATTTGTAATGAAATCAT
>JAOBYK010659443.1:0-10552 GCA_025434845.1 Phenganax subtilis | reverse complement strand
GGCCTAAACAATATTTGAACAAGGCGTCTCAAATGGCATCTTGGAAACATTGACAAAGTACTAAATCACTTCGAACAGAAATCCTCTACACACCCCCCGGAAAGTTTACACTATGGATGAATGAATGAATGACTGACTCGTTTGAATGTTGGCCAATCATCACAATACTGCAAAGTTTCGAAGAAACTTTGCACTAAAAATGACTGGGATAAATCTTGATTTCCTCATTCTTAAATTACATTTATTATGAGCTGCTCCTCTGTATTCCCCCGTAAAATGGCAATGCTCCTTAACTTTATCTAGCTTTTCTTTCATCTCAAAAGGTTTATTACAAATATAACAAGATTGTGCTTTTTTGAAACTTAGTTGATCTTGTTCTGTAAAAATTATTTTCTTGGGATTTTTATAAAATCTATTGTAGATGTCACGAGTTTCTTCTTCTAATTTCTCTACAAATATTTCCTCAACATTTCGAGGATCCTGAGAGTCATAAGTATAATGAACTAACTTAGGCTCATAAATATTATCATCGAAACATTTAACTAAATAACAAAATCCGCTAGGAATATGTTCTTGATATTGTGTCGTACTACTTCCTAAATGTCTTCTCATAGGTCTTAAAACACACTCAAAATCCGCATAAATAGAAAATTCTACTTCATTTTTCCTATAATGATTTTGAAAAGATATAAAAGAGTTCATTTCTGGAAGAATTGTTTTTACAGGCTTATGTTCTCCACAATATCTCTTATGTTCTAATAAGTCCTCTTCTTTCATAAAATAATGAAGACAATAATCACAAATGTATTTTTTATACCTATTCTTACTTAAACTCGAATTAATTAATCTAGAAAGATTATTAATAACTGTATAATGTTTGTCATTTAATAGTAAAAGTCTTATATCTGGATTCTCATGAATGTGTCCTATGTTAAAAACTTTATCCACATCATCATATCCAAATAAGTTTATACGAAGTCCATTATTCCTCTCAAACTTCCTAACGTCTTCTATAGGAGTAGGAAATCTTATATCTTTCCAGTTAAATTTCTGATGAACTTGTTTTCTAAAAGACAAAGGAACTCTATCTTTATTTCTTTCTCCTGATTTTTTAAGTAACGCAATTCCAACAGACCACTTAAAACATCTTTGATCAAGTAATCCATCAGTGTCTTTAAAATTATTTTTAGGATTTATTATAGCCCTTTTTAACAATAACCACTTAGGAGTAGGAACATAAGATGAACCTTTTAAAGGCTTATACTTCGCTAAATAAATATGTAGTTCTTTCACAAACTTAAATTCCCATCCTGAACCTGCTTTTTGTTTCTCTATAAATGAGGACATAATTTTTACCACCATTTTCTCGAAAATCTCTTCGAAATTAGATCCTTTTAAAATTCTATGATATCCAGAACTAAAATGATCCTCATCTTCTTCTTCTATTTTATCTGTTTTAGGATCTCTTTTTCTCATTTTACAAATAAGAATAAGTTCAACCTTATTATTGATAAGAGTCTTAAGATGATTTATAATAAGATCTTTATGATCTCTTAACCAAATTTGAGGATCAAGATCTTTATCATCTTTATCAGCTATAAGCAAATAAGATCTTAATCTTCCTTCAAGAGCAGTCGCAAACTGCTCAATTTTTGTATTTTTGATTCCTATTTTTCTTAAAGTTTTTGACATAAAATCATATATTTTTTTCCTCACATTTTTTGGAATAAGGCCTACTATCTTATCATAAAAATTATTTAGCGTATTATACATTTCATCCCCGTAAGAAGCGTTAGATTTTTTTATCGTTTTTTCAAAATATTCTCGAATAGGTGGTGGTGGAGGAGGAGAAGGAATTTTTGAATATTTGTTTTTCTTACTTAACTTATCATTTAATTCTTTAAAAACTTTTTTCTTCTCTAACTTTTCATTTAATTCTTTAAGAACTTTTTTCTTTTTATGAGAATGTTTCTTACTTAACTTATCATTTAATTCCTTAAGAACTTTTTTCTTTTTATGAGAATGTTTCTTACTTAACTTATCATTTAATTCCTTAAGAACCTTTTTCTTCTTTAACTTATCATTTAATTCTTTAAGAACTTTTTTCTTCTCTAGCTTTTCATTAGAAGGACCAAATTTAATCTTAGATGGATCAAAAGAATTTTTCTTTATGGTTTTTGTAATAATTTATTGAATAGCCTTTCTTAAGCTTTTACTACTCATGTCTCTTTTATTATATAAGTTTTTTTCAGAATATTTTTCGTATTCATAAATTGATTTTTTAATGTTTGAACTCATGTCTCTTTTATTTATGGAATTTTCTTGATAAATAAGATTTTGACTCATTTCTTTACTATTCATTTTTCTCTCTACTTATATACGCTGAATTAATCACCCGATTCCTCCGACCTATTATGCAAATAAGGCATCCAAAAAAACATATTTTTGAATATGTTTGGGACCTCTGAAATTTAAAACAAAATGGCGCTAAAGTAGAAGAATAAAAAATCACAAGGGCGTGGTCTGGGCGTGGTCTGAAACATTTTGGGACCTCCACACTCGAGCAGCTGTAATACTAATTTATACTAATTTTCCAAAAACCCTGCCAGAAGTGAGGTTTCCACACTACTAACTCCCATCACGATATGCTGATATTCTTGCATCTCCTTGCTAGGTTTATAATAATTTTCTAATCTAAGTTCAGGTGTGCATTGCAATCTTACAGAATTTGGATTTTTTAAAGCTGTTTCAGATTTTTATTTGTTGTCTTAATGTCTCTATTAGCATCAAAAAGTTCTTGGCGGATTCTAGCTTCTTTATTTTTTGAGCTACTTCTTTTTCATACTAAGCCTTTTATCTCTTGGGAGTTTTTCCATGGCCAAATTATGACGTTTCATCTCATCTTAATTTCCATGTTGATTTAATTTACTCAACAAAAATCCAGCTCCAGCAAAAGCAAATGCATTAAAAAGTCCTCCTGTGATCATACTAGCCATTTATTTAAAAAAAATTTTTGATTTTCGACTCGTATTTAATTTTCAATTTTTTCTGGGATGATTTTTTTATCTTTTAAATATTTTACCAATATGGATCCCAACATCACAGCTCCAGCTAATTTTAAAGTTCCTTGAATAGATTGAGGTGTTCCCAAAGGTTCTCCTAAAACTTTTTCACTCACCATAGAAACTCCAACAGCGCTTAAAGTAAGCACGCCTGCATCATAAATTTGATTGATATAGTTTTTGGTACTCATTTATGATTTAAAAAAAAAATTTAAGTACGACCGAAAATCGCGTAGCGGTTTTTAATCAAATGTATCTGAAACTATTTCTTTTTTTAGTTCAGGTTTGCATTCAAGGCTTTTTTCTAAAATTTCAGGATTCCCTGGATGTTTTATCTCTATAAAAAAGATGATATAACAAACAGTTCCAATTCCAAGTATAGAAACTAAGGGTATAAAGCACCCGCCAAGCGCGTTAGTTGATGTAAGCCCTACGGGCGACGAAAGTTTGCTAGACCAAAAATCAGGATTTTATTATTTTCTTCTAACATTTTTTTCTTTTTTCTTTCTTTAGCTTGCTTAGAAATGTCAGCTAATTTTTTTCCAGCCTCTACTTTTCTCGGATCCTTTATTTTTTCTTGCGTAGTTATAATGTTGCTTTGCATATTATGTATTTTTGGCGATTCGCTTGTCATTTAAAGAAAAAATTTACTGAAAAATCAGCCAAGAAAAAACAAGTGCTCCTTAAAACTACTTAAAATTTGTTTAAAAATCAGCCAAATGTTTTATGACTCAATAACGATGTACAGTTCCGATTCATGTCCAATGGTGACTAAATTTGTTTGGCAACAACTTATAAAAAATATAAAAATGTCATCAATCAACATTGCTAACATAATTGGCTAATTTAAATTCCTTATTTATTTCTATTATGTAGCTGTTTTCAATTTTCTTTATATAAAGAAAGACCTTTTGTAGTACATTAAAAAAGACCCTGGAATTGTCTTTTTTTATAATGGTAACCTGATATTCTAAGCTAAGACTTGTTAATGTCGTATTACTGTCAAGAATATGATACAACAACTTGACTTTTGTATCATTGTTAATGGCGGGGGGTTTAATAAAGGTTGGAGGATATCCAACATGATTACTAGAAGGTTTTCCCCAAGTTAATTGATCCAAGTTACTAAATTACAATGTAAACATAGAGTATCTAGCGGGTTTTATCGATTTTATACTATTTAAGTTAGATATAGCTAATTGTTGACTAGATATTATGGTTGCCTTGTTTGATTCTATATTTGTTTTATTTGTTGCTTATTAGTTACGGCTAATTTTCTGTTCATGCATATGAGCTGTTTATTAGATTCTGTATTTTTATTCGTCTTGCTAAGACTTTTATTAGCCTCAAGGCTCACTTTGTTCGCGTTTATTTTATTTTCGAAATATTCTTGATCATGCTTTTTAGGTTCATAACCAAAATACAGTGCCATTTAGTATAATGCAAAATCAAAGATTTTGCCTAGAATGCTTTTGCGATTAGAATACCAGCTACTAACATTACACCTGCAACTTCTAATATCTCTTAGTTTTGAGCGGACTTCGTTGCTTCGCTCTTTTTTAAATTTTGACCGGACTTTTTATTTGCTGGCTCAGACTCGAGTTTTCTATAAGGTTTAGATGGCTCTAAGAAAGCTTCACGCTTAGGCTTAGATGATTTAACATAATTGACGTTTTTATTTTCACCAAATTTCATTTCACCTGTTGCTGAAGTTAAGACATTATTGTAGCCTGCTATAGGTTTTTCTAAAATAATCATGCTAGAAGGTATCAAAATAATTCCAGGACCTATCATCATATTCAAAACAACATTAGTACTCGCTATCGCTCGTCTCATATTGGAAATAGTCAATGTGGAGTCATCTTGGGTTATCGTAGCTTGAACTAATCTACGAAATACATCTGGGGTTTATGAAGATTTTGCACCTTGATTCACGATAGACCATCTTGTATTAACTTGCGCTCCAAAGACCGCATAAACATAACTTTGAATGGCTTGTTGTAATAATTTTTGACCTAAAGACATAAGTCCATCTGAAGACTTTTTTTTAAACGATTTCCAATCATCGTTAGACTGATTTACTATTTTATCGATTTCTTGATAACTTATACCCAAAATACCCATGCTTCTGTTGTTCTTTGGGAAAACATAATCAAAATTTCTCGTTTTATGTGGATCGTGTTTAGACTTAAAAATAATCTATTCTGGCACAGGTAAGAGCAAGTTTATTTACCCAGATTTTCTTAGTTAAAAGGTTTTGTTTAACGAGCTGGATAACTTTATCATCGATGTATTTTGTTAACTTATTCGGATAATATAAAAATCGTGCCATGTGGTAATAATAATGTCGTGCTATACTAGAAATAATAGCCGGCTGTTTTCTAGAAGAGCGCGAAGTGCCGGCTTCACCAGTGTGTTCTATCGACATACCCCCCAAATAATTTAAAACATAAGCAGCTAATACATTCGTAAAATAAGGCTAGTTAATATAGTCAAATTTTAGTTCAGTGATATCTTTATCATCGTTTCTATTTTGATAGTTTGTTTTTGAAGCTGGAAAATTATTTTCAAAACCATTTCTTTCATCAACAAAAATTTTAAAATAGTTAAAATCTATTTTGGGTTTGCTTGTCGTTTCTAAAACTAATTTGTCAACGGTTCCAAAATGATTCCACATTTGTGGTGTCCAAAAATGTTCGGGGTCTAAATACTTGTTCCCCTCTGCATTATGTTTAAACGTATAAGTTCCTATTTCATATCTATAATTCTTGTTAGCCTTGTAGTAAACATGATCGATGAGTTTAAGCTTAGGATGCTTAGTTACAACACCCTCAAGTCAAAACATGATAAATGAGCATTTGGATATTTTTTTTAAATTCTTTGTTTTGCTTCGGATCTTGGCCAAGACATAATTAATTTCATGGCTTGGTCGTAATCTTTTCCATAATACTTTTTAAACATATCATCAAGTTGAGGAAATAACCTGTCCGTTGCAACTTGCATAAGTATCGTATAGAAGTATAGTTGTTAAGATTTTTTCATTATAATAAATGACCAAACTAATCGTATTCATAAAAAACGGGAAAAAAGCAATTCTCCTGGACAGAAATATAAAACTAAGTGATTGCTTACTTGTTTAAACAGCCACGATTTTCTGGAATTTTAAAAATGTCAAAGACAAATATAAAGTTTTGAGAATCGGCACAGAAAATGTAATGCTCGACGAAGGATATTGGAATTTCACGGAGCTCACCAAGAAATTAAAATCGAAGGATATTGAGCTTATAAGTACGCAAGACAACCATGTAAAGATTTTTCATAAAACAAAAACCATAAACCATTATTATTTTGGTCAGCTTTTAGGATTTTCTCTTATAAAAACCATAGCTCACGACAGCTGGACAAAAAGCGAAGCTCCAGCAGACATAAACCTAGGATTAAGATATGTCACTATAAATTGTGATGCTGTGGACAGGTCTAAAAATATTGTGAATGGAGAATTAAGTTCTGCTATAGTAACTTTACCGATAACAACAACACAAAGTTTAGATAGATCTGTGACACAATATAAAGACATCGAAAGCTCGGTTCAAATACATGATGGAATCTACAACAAGCTAGTTTTTTAACGTAAGCACAAACATTGACGAGGTTGATATTGGATCTGTATTGTTAGAAAGTTAAAGAGACAAATAATTTTGCCGGGAAAAGCGCAAAGCGGGTGCTTTACCCGCTTTTGATTTTTTCCTTAATAAAATATGAGTGAAAATTGAAAAAAAAGCAAGAACCTAGAAACCTTTATTATGATCCTAAACTTGGGTATAGATCTGCAGAGGCACTTTATAGAAAAGCATTAGAAAACGACCTGGTCATTACTAGAAAACAAATAAGAGCTTGGATAAAAACTCAAGATACTTATACGAGATATAAAAAAGTCGTAAAACATAAATTTTACAAAACCTACATTAATAATCCCGGTGAGCAATTGCAGTTAGACCTAGTGGATATGAGTAAACTACGTTATATAAACGAGGGTTATAACTGGATCTTAACAGGTGTTGAAATCTTATCTAAGTTTGGTTTTGCTATCCCAGTGCATAAAAAAGACACTCAAAATATGACCCAGGCCGTGGAAAAATTATTAGAAAAATTTAAATCTAGATTTGAAAAATATCCCGTCGTGGTGCAATTCGATGAAGGTAAAGAATTTTATAATGTGGGTGTAAAACGTTTATTAGAAAACCATAATATAAAATATTTTTCTACAAAGTCTGATAAAAAAGCTGCTATCATGGAGCGCTTCAATAGAACTTTAAAAACGATCATGTGGAAATATTTTTATTCCAAAGGAACGTATTAATGGGTAGACATTCTACCAGAATTTGTGTATAATTATAATAACACACACATGGAACTATTTTGATTAAACCTGTTAATGTAAATAAAAATAATTCTGAGCAAGTTTGGTTAACCTTATATGGACATTGGACTGGGGATTTTCCTTTACCCAAGTTCAAAATTGGTGATAAAGTCAGAGTGTGAGTGAGTGAGTGAGTGAGTGAGTGAGTGAGTATAAAAAATTTTTCGAAAAAGGATTCGAAGCTAATTTTACTGAAGAAATATTTGAGATTTATGAAATCTTCAGAGGTGATCCAACCATGTATGTAATTAAGGACATAACAGATGATGAGCCTATTTAAGGAAAATTTTATGAGAAAGAGCTCTCACCTGTAGATAATAAAGATGATATTTATAGAGTCGGAAAAGTTTTAACTAAGGATCCAAGGACAGTGCAAAGTTTCCAAAGGCAGACGCTGCTGAGCATGCGTACTTAATGAAAAGCTTTGCAAGGTTGTTTCATGCCTGCCAAGTAGCTTGTTGCCTTGGCAATCGCTCGACTAGCCCATCGAATTGTAATTAGCGTGTTGATTACGTGTGGCTTGTTTAAAAATCTTTGCAATTTGGTATCTTACGCAAATGCAAGTAGATGTGATTGGCTTGCTAAATATGGAAATTACTACACGAGTGTACTTAACACATGCAGTATGTTTGCATGTAAAGATTTGTAATAATACTAACATACCCATGACAATGAACTGTAGAATGAAACGGCCAATTTAAGCATCAAAGTTTTTTATACTGTTCAAACGAATGTCGGTTGAAACATCCAGCTTTATGTAGCTTTGCATAATAGCACACATGCGGCGGAAAAGTATCCTACCTTTGCGCTACTGGAAAGTTGAGTCAAAACACAGTATAAAAGCCAAAGCACCGCTTACTGTAAATCATTTGCTATAAATTATGCCTCTATCAATAGAACATAAATACGCTGCTACACTTTGCTCCAGTCAGCATCAACGAGACTGGCATTTTAAGGTTGATATGTCAAGACAGTCATGTAAATCATCATTCTGAGTTAATGATGTAGCTGGCAGCTAATTTGCTAGCAGTTTGCTTACGATATTTCATCTGAATCATGAACTGTTCACTTCGCTAAAGCTTGTGTTACACTGGCCGATTTGTTTTGCAATCTCACTGCAAAACAAGTCGGCGAAACAAATCGACCAGTGTAACACAAGCTTAATGCATATTCGTATGGCACAGATTTTTACGAACGTAATTCACTTGCGACGTTTTGTTCCTTGTGTCTTCTGACATTTGTCTTCAGGCTGTATGTACAAAACACGACTTTGACTGGCAAGGAACACCAAGAACTTACAACCTTCATCAACAACTCTGACCGTAAATTAACACGACTGTATTATTTATGACAATGGCGGGTCAAACGCTCGATGCCAGAGAATACAAGTACAACTCATTGTTGACTGCCGTGAAATTTCGTCTGATACTGCAAAAACTCACAACATTTTCTCGGTTTATATCAGCAATTTAGCAAGAGTAGAGCTGTAGAAAGAAAGTTCTGATCACTTATTGTACTTGTCTCGCTCCTACGAATCCGCCATTTGTAATTGTGCAGCAATACAGCTACTTATATAATTATTATATTTTGCCGCGAAGCATGTGTTCAATAGAAATTAATGCAAAACTGGCGGTACGTGCTGTTGGAGTTGCTTAACATTTCAATAGAAATATGAACAAAAAGTGCCTGTATACACCCCCCGGAAAGTTTACACTATGACTGACTGTAGGCTGACTGATGTGAATTTTCACAACTCATCACAAAACTGCAAAGTTTCAAAGAAACTCTGCACTAAAAACCAAAGGAAACGTGGCTTTAGTAAAATGGCTAGGATATGATAATAGACATAATTCTTGGCTTAGGAAGGGCGAAATACAAAACTTATAATAACTTTGCCGACAAAAAATTTCATTTCATTTTTTTTAAATAAATGGATACAGACTATAAAGATTATGATTATGATGATTTTGCTCATGAGCATGAAGAAATCGAGATGGATAAATATGATAACGAGAAATATGAAAATGTAGACGACTATATAGAGAGATGATATGAATAACTTGTTAGAAGACTACGACCCTGAGACAGGTAAAGAAAAAACTACATTTATAGAACCAGATGTTAATGCCAATGTTCCAACGGTGGATCCTAATCTAGAATGGGACAACAATTTTGATGAAGTTGATATCCTTAATCCAGGAAGAGATGTCGCAGACATAAAAACAGCCGAAACTTTTGATAAAAAATTTTTTACTAAATTTTTTAGAACATAATATAGCTAAGAAAGATGGGGTGAGTTCTAAAGAACTCATAGAAAAGTTCAACATAGAAATAAGTGAGGAAACACGACAAATTATAGGTGGAGGAGAGTTTGAAGGACAAAAAATCATAATTTTAGAAAATGGAGAATTTGTTTATTTGAGAAACAAAAATTTGCAAGAAGCTAGAAATAAGTTTAAGGAGTTGTCCAAAACAGCTCAAGCTAGCTTAGAGACAATCACGAGCCAAGTTAGAGAATCTACTACAAATAGAATTCAAGATACTTTATCTGATTTAGAACAAGAAGTAGATAATAATAAAAAACTTTTCATCCCACAAGATCTTAGAGAGTTAAACGGAATTTTAGATCCAGCAGGAGAATTACCCATAGATAAACTAAACGCCTTAAAGATAGAAAAAGATTATTGGAAAAACGAAGCTAAAGAAGCTTTTAGACGTGGTGATCAAACCGAGTCGGAGTCTGAGAGAAGCAAAAGTAATGGATAGAGCATGACTTTGTAAGACAATAGAAAGAATTGCCGAATTAAAAGCTGATGAAATTAGGCTAAGAACAAATCAAAGATTAGGGTCGCAAGAATCTATAGAAATCTTGGAAGATAAACTTTTTAAAAATGACACGAGCTTCTTAGAAAAGTTTTAAAAATTGGCTAAACATAATGGACAACTTGCATTATAGCACTAGGGTCGCTAAGCATGACGGTCGGAGGCTGTACGTTGCTTCGAAACGAAATGGCTGCCGTGGGAGCGAGCGATTTCGTTTGGAAGAATATATGGCGGTATTTTTACTATT
>JAOBYK010659221.1:0-10563 GCA_025434845.1 Phenganax subtilis | reverse complement strand
ATTTACTAAGTAGTGTATTTGTAAATTTTAATACTTGTATATATAATTTTGTAAACATATTGCAATTCACACTCGTGGGCAATGATATGTAATATACCGTAAATAAATACCGTAAATAAGTAAAAACAAATCTCATGACGCCTGATTTAGACGTACACTTATTTCCGAGGGGCGTATCACTCGAAGAATAGCGTACGAGATTTCTTTTAGAAAATCCCAAGACTGTTTTACAGATTTTGAGATTTTTTACAACTTGAGTGATTTCGAAGATTTGTTAAGAGTTTGAAGAGATTTTTCATGATTTTCCACGATTTATTGTTCAATTTAAAGATTTTTAAGATATCTGGAAGTTTTTAGATTATCATGATTTTAAAGATTTTGTAGAGATTTTTGAAGATTTTTGAGATTTTTTCAAAGATTTTTGCAAGGTGTACGAGATTTTTCGGAGTGATACGCACCATGCTTATTTCAACATTACATGTTTAAACTAATAGAGCTCACTCCCACTGACTAATAACCATATGTGATCAAAATTTTCATTATAGTGTACAACAAGGCTATGTTTTTCGATTGCAAGTGCACAGTGAAAAATTCTCAGCAGTTAAAAACTTAGCCAATTATGGTTTCTGAGGAGGCGTCAGACTTCCCCTTTCCAGAAGCAGCAGCATCGTTTTCGAGCTCTTCAAAAGCAGATATCTTCTCCCGTTTTCGCCAAGTACCTTTGGTGCAGTGTTCATCAGAGAAATCACCACAATGGTTTTTGTTATCACAAAACAAATGTCCTTGAATGCATCTGTAAATATGGGTTAAAAATTTGGTCTGCTCTTAGTAAGTCGTTCTGTATGAACGCATGTAGGGCCGGTCTAGCATGAGTAAGTTGGCTAACTCGGGCTCAGTTTCTTGGAACCATTCAGATCGACTCAGACCTATAAACTGCGGTCAGACTTTCAGACTGACGTATTTATTACCTTTTGCAATTGAATTACCTGAAAAGCCATTGCATTTATATAACAATCGAAGTATTTGCTACGCATTTTGATTGGTCGAGGGCCGTGGTGTATTGAACAGGAACGCAAATGACATCAGTCTGCAGCGTTTTTATGATTTTGCATAAATTTCCTAGGGATATTTTATAAATAAAACTTTTTTCTTGTGTTTTTTACTTTTGTTTGTTATGTAAAACAAGTGATTATATTTAGCCGTTGTCTGTTTTGCAATAGATACAAGGTGTCGTTGTGGCGTCATCCGCATGCGTATTTTACGGAACAGACAAAGGCTAACTGTTATCTGTTTGTAAAACACACTGTACAATGCGCATCAAAACATGCACAGAAAATATCTTGGCAAAGGTGCCGGTCTGCTACTAACATTTGTCACCACAAAGATTTCTGAGTACTTTAATTAACAAATCTATATCTATATGGAACAATAAAAGCGAAAGCCACTTACTTGTCATTCTTGCAGCGATAACTCCCAAAGCCACATCTACCTCCTCCTGGTTTTGGACAGTTGAACTCATCAGACCCATCCCTGCAATCAGGCACCTTGTCACACACTTTAGCTGGCGAGATACATCCACCATTTTTACAACGGAACTGATAGCCAGAGCAGCCATCGCAACCAATCTAATTACAAATACATATAAATTGTAATAAACTTTTAAAAACCCAAGTGCTGATTGGTTGAAAGCGTCAAAAAGTCTTGTTTCTTTAACTTGATAGAAACACAGTAATCTTCGAGGGGTTGCATGGATTAAGCAGGAATTTCAAAAGACAAAAATATAAACAAAAAACTAATATTGAAAAACTTGATTAACGTATTGACTAGAACAAATATTTAAAAAAATGTGAGAGAGAGAAAAGTTTATTTTGCAAATTTACACCTCGCAGTCCAAAGACTGAATTAAGTGTGAAGTATTACAAGGTAATCCAATAAAAAGCAATAATTTTTTATTTTTATTGTGTTTAAAAGGTTATTTAATAAAGGAAATAAGAAAAATTCTTTCCGTTTTTATATTGAGTTATAATTTATTTGCAATCAAGTGATTTTTTACCCAAATGACGAGCAAGACCCAATTCTGTTGACGAATTTTCCCTTTTTGAGTGGATTTTAACAACAATGAATTAAAAACAGATTGAACCTTTATCGTTGAAGTCAACTGAAAAGTTTCCAACGGCCATTTTTGACATACTTGACCGTCGTCTAATACCTCAAATCGCATGATTGAAAACACCTGTAGAAACACTTCTACGAGTTTGGGCGAAACTCGCTACACGAAAGATGCTTTATATTTCTTATATAATAGCCACTGAATCACTCCCTTTACTGGTTCATCGGTATATGCTTGAGAATTGAATTATAAAAATAAAATACAAAAATGTTCAACGCTTCGACTGCATGTTAGCCATTTAATAACAATAAAAATTAAAAACTGTTTCTTTACAGTATATTACATTCTTTCAAAAATTTTCTCTACTTTGATTCGTTCATCAATTTTTTCTATACTAGTTTGTATTGTTTGAATTTTCTTTTTTAAAATTCCCGCTTAATCAACGCAACCTCACAAAGATTTTAGCGTTTCTATCGAATTATAGAAACACTGCATTTTGACCCTATCAACCAATCAGCGCTCGTGTTTTTAAAAGGTTATTTTACAAAATAATATTAATATATTTTGTGTACTTTATTCGTAGCACCTCTTACCTCATCACTTCCATCCAAGCAGTCTTTGCCGTAATTGCATTTAAATTGTGCCAATGTGCACTCACCATCGTGACATCTGAACTGTTCACAGGAATTGCATCGTACAGTGCTAATTTCACCAGTTTCTTTGAATCGAATGCATGTGTAAATTTTCGTGTCGAATAGGTAGCCTACAAAATGAGATAATGGCATATAATAAATCAAAATATGAATTGCATCTTGGTGAAAATGATCCAAATTTATAATTGCTCCACGTTTTTAGGCTGGGGAACTCGTCTGCACATCAAGATACTTCAGCTGTTATTTCTTTTGTAAATCGGGTGGCCAAGTAAAATGATAGCTAACAAGCGAAAATGATGACCTACCATTGCAACAAAGATAGTGATTATGGAACTTTATATACAGTGCCATATGGAGAGCACCAAGTTGTGAGACAACGTTCAGTTTGTGGCTTACACTGGCGAGCGTACTTATATGCAGTGACTGCATGAACAAATATCATCAACGCAATGAAGATAGAATTCATTTTGTGGCAAATGATGACTAGAAAAAAAATCAGCCGGTTAATTCCTCTATAAACAACTGCAAAGACGAGCAAAGTTTTGTACACCAAAAAGTGAAACGTATATCCTTGAATTGACAAGGAGCCTTGCCAGTTCAAAAGCTAAAATCAGTTTCAAAAGTTCTGGGACAAATGTCTCAAATGCTTATTAGTCTTACAAATCTCTCCCCTCGCCTCCTATAATCAATGCTGTGTGTTTATTTTTGGTTACAATGCATTTGCCAATTAATCAATTGCTTGACATGCATGTACTGCATGTGAGACTAGAATTGATAAACGTCTCCATATTGCGTAGCCTTGATAATCGGATCATGTCAACATACCTTTAAAATATTTTAGATTTCCTCTATTGATTGCCATGCACTGTGTTTGGAGTTTGATCAGAACTCGATACGCGCACACCTTTTATAATCCCTGCCTATGTGTGCATTTTGCAAATCCTTGCATAAATTCACACATCCCTCAAACAATGTCGCACCCGTTTTAGCTCTTTGGGTACATAAAGTATGTCATGAATATTTCTTTGAGGGATTGGTGCTGTTTTCAACGAAGTAGCAATATTTCATGGTTTCAGCTCTCAGTGAAATGTGTGGCAAACTGTGCTTTAAAAGTACTGAAGCTTATAGTGACATAAACCGAAAGAGTCTCTTAAATAGCATAATTGCAACAACTCGTGTTTAATCAGCCGCAGTGGCATAGCATAGCTAGAAGCTTGCTTGTCATGCTGAGCATGACCAAAAATTTTTCAAGCCGAGATTTTCTATGGTACCTTTATCTTTTTCATGAAATGCGTTTTACACGCAATGTCATGCTCAGAGCAGCTCAATCTGAGCAAAATTGGTTTGTGGGCTCAGTGTTTGCAATCTAGCATCATTAATAACATCTAGTATCATTAATAACAAATACAGACAACCGATATCCAGTTATACAAAAGATATAGTCGAACAATAATAGATCTTATCCATACCAACTTACCACAACTCGTGCAAATTCACATATTTTAAAAACATATTTCTCTGATCAGAAAAAAATATGCGCACTAATTAACTGTTTCAATTAAAAATACTACAAAACATTCAGATGAATTGTACAAATTGAAGCCCAATCTGATGGCAGTTACACTGATACTATGTATCCTACACTCATACATTGCAATCTACAGCTCAATACAAAAGAGCGCAGATACATGTACGCCTCGCGTACCTATTTTTAGCTAAGCAGGAGCTTGCTGTCAGAGCCGTAATGAATTAAAAATCAGCTTTAATCTGGGTAATTACGGAGAACTTTAAAAGTGTTTAGTAAGCTAGATTCTGTGTTTGATCGCCGACTGCATGGTAGGCATCTGGAATCAGAGAGACCAAATTCTGGTGGGGTTTTAACTGACATTTCCCCTGAAGGCCAAACGACCTCATTGTATGCATTGACTCTGTTGTTCAGAATCAAATTGATGCTGAAGTTAGGCAATGCCAGTTTTTAGCATTCAGGTTGATGAAACAACTGAGATTTATGCCAAAGCCCAACTCCTTGCTATCATTTTTTTGGACCGTGGTAGCCAAGTGGTTGAAAGTTTCCAGAAATTTCATAATATCACTATTGGTAGGAGTGCAAAAGCATTAAGTGGCATTGTGAAAATTATTTTGAGTAGTTATGCGGCTTTCCTGAGGCCTTATGGGCAGGGGTGTATTGCCAAAATTTTAACAAGGCGGGCTTTCTAATGAACATTACCAGTAGGGCTAAACATGGTAAAGTAAAAAGTTGAACTTTGCCAAAATGGCCGCTTTTTAAAACTTTAACACAAAACTTTAGTATAACGTTACATTTAACTCTTCAAGTCTATAATATGAAACTAAATTATGCAATCTTGGAGAGCTATGATGAGAGGGGGGGTTGAGCCCTCCCCCAACTCGACATAGAATTTTAATAAGGGGGGCTCAGCCTCCCCGAGTCCCCCCTCCAATACACCTTCCTTATGACCACCCAGGAGTAACGGAACGCACGAAACTTGTTTCGATCTGGGGCCGGAACCTGATGTGATATTTTGGTCGGGCCAAAAAATGATAAAGCAGAAATATGACAGTGTGAAATCTTGGTCACTACGAAAAAGTGACATCAAAATAACTATGGCCCTTCTCCGTCATCGTACAAAGTAGACCAATAGAGTATGTCTCTACATTCAAAACGGTGTTCGCGTTTGCAAAACTATCTGAAGCCGGCTGTGCGAACACATTTAATTGGTGTTACTCGCATGACTTCAACTTTTTGTCTGCGCACTATGGGATAAAAGCAGTGGATATAATAACTGACCACTTCAAACATCGGACGTAAAACTTGGGCAAGATAGTGAATCTGATTTGGCTAATGAACTAAGAAAAATTGTTAGAATCAACAGCAAAACATCAAGATTCTGTAAAACGTATACGATCATAGGTTCGAACGAGGGGCGTATCACTCGGAAAAATTTCGTACACCTTCACAAAAATCGTTGAAATGTCAAAAAATCTTTAAAAATCTCTAAAAATCTTTAAAATCACGATAATCTTAAAATATTTACAGATCTAATATCACAAAAATCCGCCAAAATCTTAAAAATCTCAAAAAATACATTTAGTCTTGGAAAATCATGAAATATCTCTTTGGAATCTTAAAAAATCTTTGAAATCACTCAACTACTAAAAAAAATCTCAACTGAGACCTGTAAAAATACGCCCTTCAGGTTCGACTCAGCTCACTACAGTCAGTTTCATATGTCCCAGGCTCAAGGGATGAATCTTATGAAACTGTTACTGATTCATATTTCCAGCGCAGTGCAGATACGTAAGAGTGACTTATAAACTAAAAGTCTGATCTAATAAGAATAAAAGAAGAAATCAGTCAGCCTAACTCAACATAGACATGTAGCTTGTATTCAGCAAATTTCATAGACATATAACTAGAGTACAGGGCACCTCATTATTGTATTTCTAGTTAACATGCCATGATGCTATACATGAAATATCATACCTTCGTATTCTTTTTGATCAGAGTTGTAGTGCAGTCACTGTGGCCTAGGCTTCAGTTGCTTTGATGTAATCAAAGTTTGTGCGCTGCTTTTATTGTCACTGTCCAGGTGTGGCGCCGACAAATATTGCATGGTATGATTAAGATAAACATTTATTTCACAATACACTTGGTATCTGTTTCAGCATCGCATTCATTTCATTTTCAAAAGGAGAATGCTCAATGCTTTCATGTTTTAAATACCTCTGACAAGCTTTACCGAGTCTATTCTTGCATGGAATGTTCCGGTTGATTTTATTTTTCACTATAGGCCTATTAAGTATTTCCCAAAAACACATTTACTAAAAATGTTTCGCGTTTGTATCGGGTGGGATCCTATTAGGAAGTTTCAAATACTGTCATGGCTTCAGAAAATTCTTCATGGATACATGCGTGCTATTGGCGAGATTTCTCAATTGCGTAATTCAATAGTAAACCGGACGCATGCGTAATAGAAGTTTATTAGAAGTTTATTAAATTAGAAGTTTATTAAATACTTGGGTGAAAATTCTTCATGTATTTGAAAGGGCAGACATTACAATATATGCTATACGCTAAAACGGCAGTTTAGCCTGAAGATGAGGACGTATGAACATAATATTTATTCAGGAGATCCACTCGCTTGCAAAATCGGATTGTCCGTTGAAAACACGAAACGGGCTCCTTTTGTTTAGCATTCAAGTTACGTGCAATAACTGTAATGATTTTTTGCATTAACATAAAGAAATAGTAAGATCGATCAATTTATCAAAAGTCAGTATGCTTACTGTCAGAGTAGTGGACATGTTTATGAGGAGTAACGTTTCTGCAGTTAGAAATAAAATGTTGAAAAATTGTAATTGATTCCGGAGAACAACAGAACTAATCATAATGGATGTATAGGCCCAGTTAAATGGGCGATCTTTGCTGCGATTTTTCTCCTCTTAGCATAGGTGACCGATTTGGTTGACTGGCGAGTGGATCAGCAAAATTGCTAGACCAAGTATGGTAGCAAGTTATCCACTCTTTCACATCGCCGGTTCAACACGAGAAAAATCGCGTCGAAAATCACCCGTGTAAATGAGCCTTATAAAATCAACCGGTATCATGCATGCAAGTGTACTTGTGACAATCGTTGACATTTCTTTCGTCCAACTGTGATGAATAGCTAGATGATTAAAAAGTTTAAAATGTGTAAACTATTCGTATATATTACTGTGGTCTGATGCAACTATATATATAGCTATAAACAAGATGCAGCTACATAACTTAGACTCACTATTTGTAATCCTAATAATTCTATGTGAGGTATTATGAACAAGAACTATAAATAAATATAAAAATCCTGTAATATTAAACGATATTTATATGTTAATCAGTAGCGTTCGTGCATCGGTTTGGGTAATACGAAAACATGCAGAGAAGTTGTTTTTGAATGATAAACGTATGATCTTCCGTTTCAGTTCCGCTATTATCTCAATTTCTAAAGATCTGCGAATATACTGATAAGCATAAAAAGGAAGTCAAAACCGTCATTGGATGTAGACTTTGGATGCCTCGCATGATCTGGACTTATTGAGAGTACACAACTAACCAAACCACCGATTTCGAAGCCTTCTTGAATTAAGAGTCGGTTGTTAATTTAAAAGCTGGTCGGCCAATCATGGGTCAACATGACTTTTCATGTTCCAACTGTTTCTTCATGAACTTTGAAATATTTTGTTATAATAAATCTCACCAGATCAACAGAAGACTTAACTTGCAAGGTTTTGAAACAAATGCAAGTACCAAAGTATAGAAACTAATATAGCGGTTAAATTTTACCCCTACATGGGTAGCTTTAACAGACGCCTGAAGCGGTTTCCAATTCGTGCATGCTCTATATTTTATTATTATTATTATTATTATTACTTTCGATTTAATAAAGTACCGAACTTGTAACCAATAGAAGGTTAATTTACATCAGTGGTAAGTGTAAAAAGTTTAAAAATTTCTAGCGTTAACTACCTATATTAAGTGTATCTTTTGGCACATTGAGGTAGAGACAAATTCTTGAAACGTTCAGTATTACAGGAACAATGGTAATAAGGTTCACTACTCTCAGATCATAATTTGTTAAAATAGTATTTGGTAATAATTCTGGAAATTTTGAGCTATTATGGTTAATTTCAAAAAAAACTTATCGCATAAATCATCACGTCGCTTCTGCAAAGTAAGCATTATATAGTGCTGTTCAAGGCTTCACTGTAGCTTAGGTGCCGTAAAATAATTCTCAATGCGTGCTTCTGCTGGACTTCAATCCACTTACATCTGGACTGTTTGCTTCTATGCTTTTTGACTTGAGGCTACTGGTCAACAGTCGACTTCATAAGTAAACACTCTCATAATTGCAGCCATCTTGGACCACGCTTTTTGATGCCAAGCAAGCACTGTCCAGATGTGTCAGTGCTTCAATCTCATCGGATAAATAATCTGAAATGTTAAAATCTCATACTTGTGCAGCGTATTCGAGCACCAGTCTAATTACTGTGGTATACACTGTTAATATTGTATCCGTTTTGGTGTTAGATTTTTTTAAAACTCTCATGCAGTATGTACAGTTTTTCCCCGCTTTTTTTACGACATGCACAAGTTGTAGCTATCGACCTAGATTTTATAACTTTATGAAATCAATTCATGGTAAATAAAGGCAAATTATATTTTTATTTCGTATCACATCTAGTTGCACTTACATTTGATACTGATTCATCTAGCAATGAAAGTTTTGAAACTGCATAACTAATTTACGACGGTGTGAAGATACTGACACGTATTGCACTCAAAATTTCACGCAAGAATCTCAATCAACGGGGATACCAAAAACTTTTCTTGTTCTTGTTTTTTTAGACAGAATGAAACTAACCATGAGAGGGCTATGGACTTTGGCTGTTTTGGGTTGCTTTGCCTATCAACTTCAAGGTGAATTTGTTTTTAGTACATGGTCTTTAGCACCACCGAATGAAGAAGGGTGAACATCATATAGAAATCAATTGCAGTATTAAACAGCGCACGTAGAGGCATTACATTGCCTCAACGTGCGTTTGATCTGTCGTTTTTTGAAGACAGGCGTGGCAAATAGTTATACAATATTCTTTAAGTGTCCGTATTTTTAAGACGAAGCGCGACTGGCAGACTCCTTCTCTTATCACATCACTTCACTTGGTAATTGAAGACTATAACCTCGCCAATTACTTATGTGTATGTTACAAGGCTTTACTGAGGATTAAAATCGCAAAAATGTTCCGAAAATCTTAACCATCTCAAAAAATATAATAAATTTTGGAAAATCATGAAAAGTCTCTTTGAAATCTTAAAAAACTTTGAAATCATTCAAGTTTTAAAAAGATCGCAAGATCTGTAAAAAATCTTAAGATTTTTGAAGATAAATCTCGTACGCAATATTTCGAGTGATACGCCCTTCGCCCTCCACCTGACAAAAAATATTTTTTGCCGTTAGACAGAGTAAAATACTGAAGTAGCTTGGCCGCTTGTTGTCTATCGTTGACAACGCTACACACATTGCGACATCAGTTTCAAATTCTGCTTGTTTTAACTAGCGCCTTTTTATATTTTGTTCCATGACTGCAAAATGATGACTGATAAACTCCTGTTCGATTTTGCGTTTACGAGACAGTGTTTTTACGGCAGCCATGTTGAATTTTGCCGCCAAAATATAAGCATGATAAGCATAATTAAAAATTATTTATGTATGATACGCATGCACCAGTGTAACTCATTTCTATATGGGAAAATGTTCTGCCTTCTTCTGTACAGCTGCTTGGCACAACTCGCGGAAGTCCAAAAAGCAGTTACAAAACTAGAAAGGGGAAGGTTCTCGTATTTTGACTATAATGTACTGTCTATGGTCACAGAATTGAATTAGTTATAATTATTATTTGTATTACTTGTAAATGGTCATCGGTATAACGCAGTATCTATGGTATTTTTATACTACCATACGTAGGTTAGCGCTAACGCATAACATTTCCAATGGCATGCAGAAGTACGCAGTGTGTACCTATTTTTTTTCATTTTTCACTGTTGAAATATGGAAAATATGAGTGTTTTAGTTTCCGGTAAAACACCCATGTTCATATAATAACAAATAAGCTTTTTTTAGGCGCACTTATTTCAACATAGAATACAAGGTTATGTTTCTCGATCGCAAAACGTACAGTAAAGAATTGACAAGAGTGAAAAATATTAAGCAATGGTTCCTGCGGTGGCGTCAGCCTTTCCCTTTC
>JAOBYK010659110.1:0-10564 GCA_025434845.1 Phenganax subtilis | reverse complement strand
GGAACCATATCCAGTGGGGCTGTACCCAGTTACATCCTCGATCCATGCCGAGGCGACGACGCACTCCTCATAGAATCCTATTTTCAGGATCGCTTTCCAACTGATGTTGCCGGTCCTGTGATTCTCATCCCAACATACGATAGAGAACGCCCCAACCAGTGTGAAACACCTCCAAGAGGTATTTACAACCAAGAGCATGTACCAAGACATCAGAATAATGATGTTGTACATACTTTACCACGGGCTGCTTTCGATTCTTACAGCTCTGATAGTGCCCTTGTGCCGCCTCGATGGATTCGACCTGAGACCCATCACACCTGTTCGTCCCATTTTCGAGGCTGGAGTGAGGCAATTTATGGGGGAGGTCACCCCGCGTGGGGCCGATGTGAGATAATTCACATGGAACCCAATCCACCGTTCGCTGAACGTTGTGCTGCCGCTACACAAGATAGTGGCTGGCTGGCATCTGATGAGGCACTGTGGTTCCTTCGTTTGCTCAGAGATTGGCGCTCTGACGTTGCCATCGGTCCAATCATTCAATGGAGTCCAAGTAGAGATCTTCAACATTTGATGGCTGCGGAAGATCAGCTACAATGTAATAACGGTCACTTAAATATCCTGCTATTTCTGGTGGAAGCACATTGGTGTGCTATCGAAATCGACCGACGTACTGAGCCTGTCCACGTAGTTCTTATCCAGTGGCCTTCCGAACACCAGACAATGGCAATCTTGGAGGTGGCTCGCATTTTGCAAATACCACCCCATAATATGTTGGTCACGCGGGATACTAATCATGAAGTAGTTACCATGTATAGGTGGACAATTCTGTTCAGATGGCACACCAATTTCGCTATGCAAACCTGCATTCAGCCGTTAATTCATGCTACTGACCAGGATCAAAGCCGGATCGACCAAGTCATCCATCGAGCACAGCGTCATTGGGACCGTAGTAACGCACCCACCTATCTTCGTCAGTTTGCAACCGAATGTCGACGTGCATTCATGTCAGCTTATGCCAGAAATCAACCTGAAACGCGGTTACCCAACTCAGTGTCAACAGTTATGTTTGTGGGTCCCCAAGACACATATGTCCAAGAAGTCAGCCAAGCACCACGACCACCTACCCATCGAGAGAGGGAAATTAATTGGTTGCGTAACCTGCTTATACAGCCTGCTTGGTTAACCAACTTTGAGGTTGAGCTAGTGCTACAAACCATACGCATGCAAACTCTCGACCGTTTCTTGCCAGGACCACTGCATTTTGACCCACTAACCGGTCAATTAGAGTCCTTCGTCAATGACCTTCCCAGTGTAGCGGGATACACGAAAGTCCTGCTATTCATCACGATGAACTACCATTGGATTTCTGTTGCAGGTATGCAACACGGCAACCGTTGGCTACTCACAGCCGCAGTACCAGATCCTAGGAGTCGTGATTTGTCACCTCTGTTTGATGCCGTCGCTGCCCTACTGGAGACGTCTCCTGATCGTGTTCATATTCAAGCAATCCCGATGCATTTACCTCCCCATTTGTGCGGTTGGCTCTTACTTCACACACTACAAGAACAATGCCAAACGCCTTTCATCCACGATGCAACAATGCTACTCCAACGGATAGCAGTCACGCCTAACTCCAGAATTAAAACCTTGATCTTTGAAGAGGCGCTCAGTACTTGGACACGTCATGCACCACATCAGGACATTGTGACTTTCGCCACTCAGGTAAGGATTTACTTTTTGGCCCACATGGATACTTGGAGCTCACACCATGTTTTTCGTTTTGGCGGTATGTTCCCTGCACCAGTTTCGACGCCAGTTCAGGCCTCCTGGAACGTTATCTCTCCTGACACTAAGGCCAAGCTTCTCAATAAGATTCGATGCCATGTCCCAAGACCATTTGTGTGTCCATGTGTCCAACGCCTAACGGCCTATATCGAGATTGATAGGCTGGCAACCACTGATAATCAGACGGCTACTTTTGCGGCCGTGGTGAAGCCATCGCCTCTTCAATGGGCTTCACATTTTTGTCAGGAGAGAGTGATACATGCTCCATGTTCACATGTGCAGCTCACGGATATTTTCTTACGAGTGCCGAAGTTGTCAGCTTCATTGATTCCAGGCCGAGTTGAGGCAATTGTCTTCCAGGGTCGAGTTGATTTGATGCCATCCCAAACTGTGATCAGTATTTTAGACCTGGAATCTGGTCTCCGTGTCTTCCGCCACGGCCGTAATCATGCAACACTCACTCTTGATCTTGGTGAGTTTTGCTCAGGGGCATTCAGCGGATGGACTCAAGCAGGCAAAGTTCTCGAACAGATGGGCTATCCCATCACCACAAAGTTTGCCATTGACCACGACAACTGTGTAGCCACTTGGTATGCTCGCAACTTTACCGAAGGAGCCATGGCTGCGAGTCCTGAGGATGTCTTCCGTCTTCGTGATGAAGCCTTTTATCATCGTGAGGCACCGATCACCTTTCAGACTGACGTTCAATTAGGGTGGTATCTCCTCTTTTGTGAACCTATCGAAATTGCCACAGCGTCACCACCATGCCCGGCATTTTCCGCAGCCAGTACTTCTGCAGGCCTGGAAAAAGCAGAAGGTCAAGTCATTGTGGATACCATCCTCAAAATCCTCATATTGCAGCCCAAACTCATCGTTCTTGAAGAAGTAGCCAGTTTGCGCACGCATGCCCACTTTCCCTTGATCCTCGAGCTTCTCAACTGGGGAAACTTTCAAGTGGCTTGGCAAGAAGTTTTAAACCTTGATGACTGGTTACCGCAGTCCCGTCCACGGTTGATCCTGATCGCATTCCGTCGATGTTCATATGGCCTTAAACATTTTGCCTGCCAGCCTTGGCCATCTAGCCTATGTCCCTCCGAGGATGTCACTGTCTCTTGACCGATGAAGCCTTGATAGAAGTGACCTCAGCACCCTTGGATGTAGAGACCGCCAAGCTATATTTTGACCCCAATAAAGTCCCGGGAGCAACACCACGATCATTTAAAGACACAGTTCGTGCACGTTTGCGTACAGCTAATGATCGTATTCAATGCATCATGGCCAGCTATGCCTACGGGCATGAAATTGATGCAACATCACACTCCCAAAAAGGGATCTTTGGATCCCTCCTTAGGTATCAGGGAAGGGTACGCTTTTTAGCCGGACCAGAGCTGCTGTGGTTGCAGGGTCTTTCGACTGCGTGGCATGGACCACTTAACTCACGACTTCTGAACCACATTGTTGGTAATGCTATCAGTGTCCCGCATGCATTGATTGGTTTGCTAAATGCTCTAGGACACTTTACACATTTGGAGTTTGACACATTTCCACATGAGCTATTCCTGGTCGCTATGAAGTCCCGTCTTCATGCCCAGAATTCGGACATTGATATCGACATTGATACGGGCACATTCTCAGTGAGTCCCAAGCTAGTTCCAGCCACTGCGCCATGGGAAGAGGACACACTCTCATCCCCACCTTTCACACAGGTGGTCTTCTTGCAAGGCAATAAGCGGCGCTCTATTTATGTTCAATCAGGCTTGCCCATCCAGCAAATCTTTGCTTCACTATTCCAAACCTTCGATGTCGATCATATCGATTGGCTGCCTTTCGATACTCCAACTCTTCCGCTTCCCATCGTATCCACAGACGTGTTCTGGGGTTCACGTATGACATTCGCTCTGCCAGAATCATATCGACTATGTCTTCAGGAACAATCTTTTCAGACCCCAGCTGATAAATGGACGATGATCCTGATGCCAGAACGGTCCGAGATACATCGAGTAGATACATCAATCAATATTGCACACCTGACGGCTGCTATCTCACTTGACCGACCGTTTCCTTATCACCTATGTAACCATATGTTGGTCAAGTGGCCATCTCATGCCAAGCCTTGTCAGGTCATGATTGCCCGGTCTGTGGAACCTCCGAGAATTCATATTGACGAGCCTTTCGATAGTACCTTCCTTGACATGGGTGATTGCCTCCAGGCTCGACTAGATGCGTCAGAGACAGCATTGTTTTTGCAGACCTGTCACGCGAGCGGGGTCTCTGACCTTTTATGGTCTTTAGGCTGGCAGTTGGTTCACCTCCTTGAACCACACCCATCCCGATCATACGAGCACATTCTGATATTGCCCTCAAGCACTCAGCTTCATGTCGATGCCATTGCAGTTCGTAATATCCTGGCGGCTCATGTCACGACCTGGTACATCCCTGCTACAGCCGAGCCATCTACGAATACTGTGAGGTTATCGTTGAAACTGTGGGCTACCGTTATTTGGGATGGATTTCTTCCCATTCACACCAAAACGGACATCTTCGCGGAAGCTTGGCACGCGGCTAGTCGGTTCCTAGGGCCACTGGTCTCAGTTCGTTCGATTTTGAGAGGCAAACGCATGTCCCCAGAAGAATCTTTCTCTGGCTACATTAGCCAGGAAGATATTCACTCGCACCTCAACCGAGTCCACCTGGTGGGAGTGCTCCAGGGAGGAGGGAGTAAAACCGACCTAGCCTTGCGCACCAATCAGGCACTGCTCGACTTTCTCCTGCAAAATGGAGCCTCTAGTATAACAACGGCCCAGTTCGTCAAGGACCTGTTGACATGCGCCGGTGCTACCCGAATTCAGCAGATACTTTCGATTCGTGATTCAGATGCCAAGCTTGAACAAGTAAAGAACACCGCTCTCCATTTCCAGATCGCTCTGCCGGAGTTCGCAGATTTTGACATGGATACCACTAAGAGGCTCCGTCGGCATGCTGCAAAGCGTTTTGCAGATCAACCCAGCCATAAGGCCACTGAATTTGTCCTGTCTCCGAATTTGTTCCATGATGCCAAAGGTGAACCCATTTGCAATGCCTTTGATCAGTCCCAATCCGAAGGTGTCTTTTTAATTGACGTCGCAGATGCGGAATCCTTCAATGCTTCCCATCGACAGACAACCAAGCCTTGCATTATGGTTACCCTTGGCCCGGTGTGTCCTCTCCTGTCAAAGCAATGTCAGGCATGCAATTTGCCTGCCACAGACAGTCAAGGTGCCAAAGTAGTTATTGCAACATGTGTGCACATATTAGGAGAGGCGAAGGCCTTCATGTTAGGAGCAGATCAGGATGACATCGCAGTTCAAGCAACATCCATTTTGGCATTCACGGCATGGCGTACAGAAATGACGGAACACCTATGGAATCAACTGTGCGAAGGACCACTAAAGACAATCTGGAAAACCTTCTCGATTGACCCGGCGAAGAACGTTGTTGATAAGCCATGGGGACGCAGCTGGAGGAATGATACAGCCAGTGTCGATCCATGCGATGCACATAGTTTTCAAGCACATGTCAGGGTTTACACCTCAGTGACATCGACAATCCTGGCCCAATCTGGGGTACATGGCATCTTTGTCAACCCCAAGTCTGCCGATGGAAATTCCGTCGATACCTCCTTCGCCGTAATCTGGCTTAAAGACAAAGATAGATCGCAAGCCATCCAGGAAACACAGAAAGTTCCTGAACATGCCGGTCTCGTTCTCTCCCACAAGGGTAAACGGGGGTACGGAATTAGGGTCCCCAGTACTGCATACGAGGAAGCACAGGGAGTCCTGTTACCGACAAATCCTAAGCAGACCCACATTCCAGCTAACTGCTATATGAAACTGTCGCCCCTGCCACACGGGGTTACCCATGATGACATCAGGACATGGTTACAAAAGCAAGCACTACTTATGAGGCCCATCAGAAGTCTGGGAGCCAACGCGTGGCTACTTGCGGCATCCACCAAAACCGATGCCTGCCATTATTTATGGGGTAAGTCAACAGTCTTACTGGCACCTTTAGCTACATCTCCACCTGTTAAACCAGTCATTGTTGCAGGTGGTGTTCGCGCGTCCCAGCCTATGGCCCTCCCGGCTCTCGCAAGTGCATCCACTAGCGTCAGTCACAGTGATTCTTGGGATCCTTGGGCACAATGGTACCAATCGGGCGACGCTGGTCGCACTTTTTCCGCCTCCAGTGATCCGACTGATTCCCACCGTACCTGGTCCTCCAGAACCAGTCAATATTCGAAATCATCCACTAATACTTCTACATCTCCGCAAGCAGATATCACTAATATCCAAAGCCAGATCCGTGATTTGACTCAAGCCAATAAAGCTACCATTGATCGAGAAGCCAAATTGCGTCAAGAGATGCACACGGAATTCTCCAAAGTCCGAACTGAAATGAAGACTCAGATTGAAGCTTCAGAACTTTCGCTTCGAGCCACCCTTGATCAAAGAATACACTGCATGGAGCGCAGCTTGCAGGACACTAATGCAGGCATGAAGGAAGGGTTTAATGCCATCCTTACTCGACTCGGACATCCCAGTAATGCTGATCAGGCCAAGCGACCGAAACCGGATGGTGCAATGATGGTCGATGAAACCCTGTGACTCTTTGAGCTACCAGAATTAGATGCTGTAATTATGCTGCATCTTCACTTCGCTGTTCGTCAGCTCATCTTTTCTATATCTTCGCAGGGTTTGACAAGTGCTGTTTGCAGCACGAATGACAATCCTTATCAACACCTTTTTGGGTTTGTCTTATGTTTCTGTCTTGTTCCTGACGTTCAGCATTGCATGCACCTAGCGCTGTGGTTTTTGCCACAGTTTTTCACGTTTCGCCTTGGTTGCTGGTCTCATTCTACCAGCCAGTATCCTCAAGGTAGTCTTTCCAATGATTATCATTTTAACATGATCTGTTATTCAGGCCTTACACGAAAGCCCCATCAAGCAGCAATTTTGTCACTGTACTGTGAGGATACAAATGATGTCATAATTCCGTGGTGTACCTCACAAGTCGGATACACCTTTGGCCAGGGACCACCTTTTCAGACATTTGCGATGAGCTTACACCGAACCACAGATGCTAACATCTGTCCTCGAAAGTCCCTGGCCAAACTCACTATCGCACAGCCTCCATGTTTGAATGAAAACGGTGTTGTTTGGCTGGTTGGGTATTCTCGACGACGTCTGATTTTCGACGTAGCGGAAGGGTACATCTCCTATCACATCACATACATGCATTTACAGTCTCATGATTGGAAATTGGGCACTCGTATTGGTGAAGCGTCGAATCCGGGTCCCCCATTGACATCCACTTCGGATCAGTCAATCACAATTAGTCTGGTTAACCCGACAACTATTTACCAAAAAGAGGATGACCTTCTGTCTCTCAACTCTGATGTGCTTTGTTTGGCAGAAACCGCGGCCACCCGTACAGTGCAACACGCATTTAATCAGGCCATCCGTACGACACCTTATCGTACATTTTGGTCAGCTCCGGTACCAGACAAAATCACCAAGACTAACCCACATTTGGGGACCACTTTGCGAGGTGACAACTTAGGGACAGCCATCTTGACCAGACTTCCCTCGAGAGACCCACGACATGTCTTTCCGCCGGTCGTTTGGGAAACGTGCCGCGTTAACAGTACAATTGTATCGACAGGCTGTCTCGACATTCTAATTGTTTCTACCTACTTTCAAACTGGCAAGTCCGCGGAAGCCAGGGTTGTTAACAATCAACTCTTGCATGATCTGCTGTCCTATGTTCTTCCGATTGACTTACCTTTTGTGATCGCAGGAGACTTCAACACTGATATCCATAAGTTGGATGCATTTACGTACTTCCGCAACATGGGCTGTCAAGAGATGTTCCAGTTTCACCGTCAAGCATTTGGTTTTGATCTTCCACCCACATGCAAGGGTGCGACCAGATTTGATTCCATGATCATTCATCCTGTACTGGCCAAATACATTCACCGTATTGACATTGGCCCCGAACATCAGTTTGCAGATCATTGTGTTGCACATGTGCAGTTCAACCTTCCTACGAAATTAGTAGATACTCATTCATGGTTTGCGCCTAAGTCCTGGACCGTGTTCTCAATCCCCCAGGACACCTTTGCCTGTCAATACCGACGCACGCGTTGTCCAGCTGTCACATCACTTTCTGTTGATCCAGCCGAATGCTTACATCAGTGGTCCCTGCGAATTGAAAAAGCTCTTCACCAGACTCTGAATCTTCATAAAGCTACCGAGCCACTACAACAGACTCAAGGATTTCTGCCCAAGACATTTCGGGGTCGCTGCGCACCACCGAGACTCGTTCGTAATAGCTGTCCCCGAACCCCCAAACACGATATTACGGGTCAATATGAACCGCCCACTGAAGTTACATCCTTGAAGAGTAGACAGAAAGTCCGACAGGTCCGTCGCCTTCGCTCTTTGGAACGTTTGTTTAAAAAATACGGTCTGTTGGATTCTCACCTCTCTCAATGTGTCCACTCCTCGAGGTGGAGTGAACTGCAGCATTTGTGGCAAGTCATTTGTTCAGCTAATGGGTACGGAAGTTCATGGGATCACTGGATTTTGCAATTCGAATCTATACCTGCCGTCCCACAAGACCTTCCGACTTACGACCAGCTCTATTCTTTTCGACAAATCACGCAATACGACGCTGACTTGTACTGTCAACATGAAGCACAAGCTTCAACGTCAGTCCCGCCAACATGCCTTGAATCTTGATATCCAATACAAGTCCTGTTCCCAGTTTTATAAGCGCTTGAAGGATAGTGAGGTCAAAGTCCTTCCTGGCTTTCCTATCAAGCTTACCGCACAAGCTTCGTTATGTCGATCAGACAAGGGGCCAGTCATGTTAACGATCCATCAGCCAGTGAGCTTTCGATTATATGCCGCTGCCACTTTTGGTACTGCCCAACTTCGTATTATGGAGCAATGTGATTCCCGTATTCGTTGCCACGTCCTGCATGGGTGTGTCCCCACACATGGGGACCTAGTCCAAGAAGTCTTTGCTTTTGACGTTCATCAGATGGCAGCCCCTTTCGCAGAATATTGGTCTCAGTTTTGGAACCGTGATTCACAGCAGGATGAATGCTCGGACCAGTCTTGGATCCAAACGCTGGACACACTATGTGCCCGTATCCCACCTAGTACTCCTCTCCAAGTTCAGTGGGATGACCCAGATGTTTTGCAACAAACTATCAGACGTCTTAAGCCGTTTAAAGCAGTAGGCATTGATGGATGGAGAGCCGAAGAATTGCAATCACTCCCTTACGAAGCCGTAGCCGATTTGGCCAGTATCCTAGCCGAGATTTGGCCTACGGGGCTGTCCGCACATCAGCTCATAGCTCGAGTCATTCTTCTCGCTAAGAGACAACCCCCTACGGCTATTACTGATGGCCGGCCTATTACAATCTTGGGATATTTAAGCCGACTCACCTCTAAACTTATTGCTGATCAGCTTCTAAATCAATGGGCCACTGCGTGGCCGAGTGCCATCTCGGGAGGATTACCATTTCGAGGCGTTCAAGACATCACATTTATGCAGCAGTTTCAAATTGAGTCTGCTAAGCATCGTTCCTTGCCCTGGCGGGGATTCACGCTCGATCTAATTAAAGCCTTTAACCTGCTCCCACGCCGTGTTATCTATCATCTCCTCATTTACCATGGGCCCCCCCCCCAATCCATCGCATTTTGGTTTCGAAACCTGCGAAATATGACACGCAGACTACAGGTTCGTAATGCCATTGGCCCCGCAATCCACATGACTACCGGGGTGCCAGAAGGGGATAGCATGTCCGTATGTGCCATGTTGGTGGTGTCTTCCGCCTTCTACTGGACACTTCATACCCCCACAGTCTTCCCATACGCATATGCAGATAACTGGTCCTACCTCACTACAAATCAGCGTGATAATATCCTCACTTTCCAGAAGATTAAACAACTCGTGGCAGCATTGCGTATGCAAATTGACTTCACAAAATCGTGGGCATGGGGAGCCACACTGGATGCACGTCAAGAATGGAAGACCTTTCTACACCAAGAATTTCCAGATGATACACCAGTCCAGGTGCTAAATTCCACTAAGGATCTTGGTTGTATGACCCACTATACCAACCACATTACATTAGGACACCTCAAGACCAAAATTGCCAGTGCCATTCAACGATGTAAGCGTTTGCGGTGCTTTAAAATGAACATTGCTCAAAAAGCTCGAATCATACAAACAGCCATTTGGCCCCACGCGTTCTTCGGAGCTGAAACCCAAATCGTTGGAGACAAACATTTTCGGACTCTCCGGAGAGAAGCTGCCACAGCCTTGATTGGACCGGAATCCCAGATCTCCAGCTGGTTAGCAGTCCATATCTTTAATAGCCAATTGCAGGATCCATTGCTTTACGTCATTACTAATGCACTGGCATTTATGCGTCGTATGTTTCATGTAAACCCAGACTTGGCACTAAAATTCCTTCAAGCCGTCACTCAGCATGAAGGTCCGGCTGTAGGGCCTGCAGGAGCCTTAGCTCGGTATCTTCGTCAGGTTGGTTGGTCCCTGGCTCCAGACGGTCGTTTAACTCTCGATGGGTATTTATCGGTCTCAGTTCGATATGATGCTCTTCGCTTTATCCGTCAACAATTACGCTTAGCCTGGGCTTACCAGATTCATCGCAATATCTGCCATAGAAAGGGCGTCATTGATCATCCCATTGATTTCGTGATCCTTT
>JAOBYK010658999.1:0-10564 GCA_025434845.1 Phenganax subtilis | reverse complement strand
TGCTATCTCAGTCGGATCAGATATTTCTCCATGCTGAGTTTTGACAGAATTTATTTCTGGATTATTTTGTTTCCGATGTAAAATTTTATTAACAGTTTTCCAAGCTTGTTTTGGGTCATTTGCATGTGTAATTGAGTAGGTTGACTGGCGAGTGGATTAGAAAATTTTGCTAGATTTTATTAGATCAAGTATACTCGATAGTTATGCACTCTTTCACATCGTTCAACACGAGAAAAATCGCATTGAAGATCGCCCGTGTAAATAGGCCGCCCGTTCTCCAATACGCGAATTTTTTCGAGCGAAAAATAAATCCAGCGACGTGATTCGCTAGCCAAATAATTTGCCGCGAAATAGTCGAAAGCGAGCCAATCACGTTGCCAGATTTGTTCTTCGCGCGAGCAAATTCGCGTAGTGGAGAACAGGCTTAATGGCATATGTATAACCCGCGGTGCAACAAAGAAAACGGACTCAGTCGTAAAAAAACCAACAAATAGACTCCTAAAAGCAAAAAACAAATTCCGAAGGGCTCGTTTTGCATGGAACCAGATTAGCATTGTTCTAACATCAAAATAAGCAGCTTGGAGGCGAGTTCAGCAGTTAAATTTATGATAATGTTACAAACTAATAACTACTAGTCCTATAAAAGTTGTTAGAACAAATATAGCGCATAGTGGCTTAAGTCGATGACGCGACCATGCAAATCGGATACCATGTAAACGAGGTCTAAAACACAGGACATCGTGAGAATACAAAAATGTCTTGTATATTCGGAATTAGTTTTTTCCCTTGCCATTTAAAGTTGACCGCTCGTCATGGTTTTTAATAAATACTTTGTTTAATAGTTGGTCAGTAACTCATGTTGTCTACCTGTAGAAACAAATGCTATACCACAGCTAGTTTTGTAATTTGCCTGTTGACAAAATCGTCACCATTAACGCATATGTTTTTATTGCATAATTAGCATAAATGATTCAACATTACAATCAATTAAACAGGCTATATAGAAAACAATATATCAATTGTGATATGAAAACTTCATAATATGGAATATTTTAGCAAAGGCATAGTTTTTTGTACATGGTATTTTATCAGCAATTTTTTACTGACTTCAGTTTTGGTGATTAAGTCTTTGATCTTTGCCGCTGGAAATCATTTTCGTTTTTATTGGTCGATGTCGATTTTTCGGAGAATATTGCCGATAAATTACAACATATGAAAACCAGAGCTACATTTTTACGACATCAAAATTTTGTTACGCCATCGTTTTCTTCAACGCATGCTTCGTGTCACGTTTAAAGTCATTATTAGAGACCTTAAGATAGACGTTTACGGCAAAGCGCTGACTGCAAACGGCAAAGTTTGAGTTGGATTTTAAAGTCAACTATGTCAGTTGTACGATGCTATGTGAACCTATATATTGAATTGAAGCATGGTTTCGCAACTTCTGTCCAGAAACCTGTTGATATTGGAATTAAATGTAATTTAAATTTCGCCGTTAGCAGTTAGCGGTTAGCCGTAAACGTCAATCTGAAAGTGTCTATTGTCTACGCACACATCACGTGATCAGAATCAATAATGATCTCCTCAGATCTATGTGTGATCCGTAAACTTTTATCCCTGTCAATGTCAGCTATGTTGACAATTTCGAGCGAGTTTATTTCCTGCGGTCGCTTCAATTCGCTTCAAGTCGACTCTTTGAGTTTGATTATCTCATCCAGGCTCCATTTTACACTAAATGAAACGTTTCTTTCATTTCCTGAGCGAGATCTAATCTCATTATAATTTCGTCTTCCAAAGCATGAATCAAATCATTCACTGTTGGGTTTCTTGTTCTTTGCCGCCATCTTTGTAACATAGCGAAGCATCTTTCTTCAACACGATCATAACTTCTAGTACACTTATCAATCTCGTAATCTGGCATATTAAGAACACAACCGTACTTCTGATATTCAGCTGCTATACGATGAGCCAACCATAGTAAAATTTTGTCACTTACAAATTCTTCTTCATTCAAAAGACTGCGTATGATATCAAAACGTCGTACACTTTCATCTTCCAAAGCCACTTTAATGTCGTTCCAAGTTGGTGTGCATCCACTTTGCAGTGTTTTATTTCTCCAGCTGATGAAAATTTTAATGTGGATCGGTGGTCTTTCTAACTTGTGTGCTTCAATTTCATATGCAGTAATTCCAAGAAGCATGGCAACTTTTTCTGCATCGTTGTTTAAACGTTGTACTAAGTCGGGAATTTCAGTTTCTCTTACTTCATCATCAAAGTTCTTTACTACTGCTGAAAAATGTAAAACATACATTAGATATCTTAGTGCTTTTTTTCCATTTAAATAGGATAATGATTTCACTTTTTTGTGCTTGTTTCTTTGATGTGCATTTGCAAAGGATAAACTAATTAAATCTTAATTCCTCTGCTGAACCTTTGACTTCAGTTCGCTTTACTAAATCTTTTTATTGCTTTAAATGGACGTTACAAGGTAATATTGATAGTATTGGTAATAGTCCAATATTTGCATCTCCAATATTTTAATTTTTGTTACGTTTTGGATAGCCTGGATAAGGACTGAACTACATGCCTTGGGAATAAGGCAATTCAGAATTAGAAAAAAGGTAAATTTTGCTACATCTGTATACATGCTACATTTCCAGAGCCTCTTGAACCAAGAAGCCCAAAGCATAAGGAACTGTGTATGTAAAAATCAATCACATACCAAATGTGAGAATCATGTCCTATCCTAGTTTATAAAATATACACAGCTAATTTCCAATGGATGAATGTCTCTCTACTTCACTCGAGCTGTGACTTTTTCGCACCTTAATTGACGAGCATACTTGTTTCGACAAACGAGTATAAGATGTAATTCTTTCACTTTACCTTGATTGGTGTTGTTCTTCTCCATCATTGAAGTCGAAGCACCACAGTGATATGTTTCATCAAAATAACTTGGAGCCACACTAGTTTCATCGCTACGGCAACTAGCTCCATTCACCCTTGAGTACAGCGTTGATGCCTTTGTCCACTCACAATCATCAGCTTTGGCATTCTCCAAATTGCTATGCATGACTGTGGCCTCACCAAATTTGGAGTGAGACATTGTTGCATCTTCTGGCTCAGCAAACAGCATCACAGTTTTGGTGAAATTACATATTTCCAAATATGAACTAGTAAAATCACAATGACTAGACTCTTCTCCAGTGAGATTCATCTCTTTAAGGTATGGAACTTTTCCTGGGGAATGTTGACGATAAACAGGATAGAAAATATGATCATGGGGAAAATCAAACTTATTCTTAAGAAAGTCAGCGAATGATAGTTTGTGTTTATTATTATTGATAAAGTCTTCCAAGGTATTAGGACACTGTATCAGCACATGCAGTGGATGATACGAGAGAATTTCTTCGCTCTCTGTTTTGTAATCCTGGTCAATGGTAGATTCAATAAAATAATTTCCCCTGGGAAAGGTATGATCCTCAAAATTTTTACAACAATCCTTGCACAGTTGCTCGAGGGTTAATGAGCCAGTTACATCTGAGGTTTCTCCAGTTGATTTACCTTCACTTCGGTCCCCATAATTTATCATTTCAAGAAATTCGCCACGATATCCATACGTCTTCGGATCACAATGTTCGGCTCGAACATGATAAGTAAATTCAGCACCATCAGCTGTTACAACTGTTCTTCGTAACCCTGGCTTGCGAAACACTTCAATGGAGGACCATTTCTCACCATTAGTTGTCACCAAATCTTCTTTCTTCTTCATTTTACTTTCTTGCAAAACATTCTTCAATAAAGTGTTCCTGTCGAGCTTATCCTCTTCCTTCAGATTCATCAGATCAACCGCACACTTCGCTAAGATCTCAACTTGGTTCTTATCTTTCAGACAAAATAGTTGGTATTCAAACATGCGTGATAATTCCTTTGCAACATGTTTGAGGATATCGTTTACCATTGATTCCAAATTTTCTTTTTCAGTCTCATCAACACTGCATGAAATGCTTGGCTCTGCGTTTTGCATCACGTTGCTGACTTTCTCTGCATCAGCCTGCTGCAATAAGGCTGGCTTGATCTTCAGTTTTTCTCGGGCAGTATCTTTCACCATCTTTTCAAACACTTTACAATGACAAATCTTGATCTAGGAATAAGTTACAGTTATAGAGTAGGAAAAATACTGAAATTGCAGCTTGGAATAGGCATAATGGTATATTAGGCAACAATATTTGGTAATAATCCTGCTTGCATCCAATGATTTCGACATTTTCAAATCTCATTGGGCTTTAAAGAGCAACTAACGTAATTAGAACCACATGCAGTTGACTTCCTTACCATTACTTTTAGCCAACGAAGGTTGAATTTTTTGTTTAAAAAGTTTTAAGGCCGTTTTTAACTTCAACTGTACTGTAGCGTAACATAGCAGATATCCTTGTTTCGTGACCACCACAGCAAAGCTAATTACCTCAGAAAACAGAGATCCACGACGTTACGCTACGTTTCAATTAAAGTGGAAAACGGCGTTCAGTGTTTTTAACTTAGCCAGTATCAAATATTTAAGGTCTTGTAGTATTAAAAATATATTTTTAAAAAATACAAGTTAAATTATCTAGCAGCATTAGAATAAGACAAAGAATGGGTTGCATGTTAAGCTTTTAGTTGTTGAAAGATTAAGGTGTATTTTTAAGTATGCCTTTTTGTAAATTGGCCGAAGCTATACAGTTACCTGTATTTGAGAACTCTTTTGACTGCTCTTCTGACCATCCTCACAAGTGATGAGTACTCCTTAAAAGCAACAAAAATAGAAAACAAGTTCACATTTAAATAAATAGACTGTAAGCTCACAAAAATTTGAAGAAACCAGCTAGCTCAACGTCAAGTAAGTCCATCCTGAAAAGGTGCAACCTAAAACTCAAGATTTATTGCTTTTACATTATGTATGGCAAAAAGCAATAGATCTTACGCGAACGACTAGCTGTTACTGGCAACATCATGCCTTGCTACCCTAATGATAAATCAAAATAATGATCATCAGGGCCTTTTTCAACATGTGTACTGGAAGGGCCAAACTCCTTCCCAAGCCCCTATGTTAACTCCCCCCCCCCCAGTAAAGTTTTTTTTCCCCACTAAAAGTTCCTCTAGTAACAAAATGAGTAAAGATCACAATATTATTGCAGACAATCGACTCTCAGAAGCTCAAAAATTCAAAATAGTCACAGGGGGACCCCAGACCCCCCACACAATTTTACATCTTCACTTTTTTCCGTGCCCTTGTCTTTAGAATAAGCCCCTTTTTGTAGTTAGCCCTCCACTAACAAATCCTCAAAAAAGCTCTGAATTTGATAATGTGTGACACAACAGATAATATACAAGAGCTGGGGTACTATAAGTGATTATGGCGTTTCAGCCAGTCTAAAAATAATTTTTAATCATCTTACTTTGTTGGGCTCTGGTGTAAGAGATTTGTTGATTTTGACTTTCTGTAGGCACCTATATTCAAACAAATAAAAACCCATAACTCAGCAAGATCTATACAGTATTAAAAAGTTATGCCACCTTGACAAACTCTCATTATAGCATCTAAACAGACATATTTACGTTAAGTTTTGGTAGTGCAGTTGTCTAATATTTATATTTACTGATTGGGGTAAAAACGAGTTGTCAGAAAAACCTCACTCGAAACATATCTGTATATCAAAACAATGTTTCGTGAGCTATAAATTATTCATTATAGCGAACCTCTCCATCTGTATTTACTGCCACATCTACTGGCGCCTCAATTTCAACATCTGGGGTCACATCTACATCCTCTACCACAGCTACACTCCGCATTCAGAGATAAATAAAGATGACATGACTAACCTGGGTAGATCTTCTGGAAATGACGTTAATTTCCACCTTAGCACGGCAATCTTCTTGAGCAGAATGGTTGTGGCCATTACAACTGTTGGGGTACAGAAAACGCATGAACTTTCCACTCAAATCAACGTCCACCTTGTTGGGCATATCCGACCACATTTCTTCATCAAACCTGATAAAGTTCAAAATTATAGATTTGTTATTGGGAAAATTTATGCAAGCAAGCACCAAGCGAGCGATACAGTACCGTAAAGTATAATCTGATATTGGCACATGGTTGTCATCCAAGTCATCAAATTGTGGAACACAGAAGAAAATCTTCTCTTCAGATTTAAGTTTAGCTCCAAAAAGATTTACTTCAAATCCCCAGTGTTTTTTAGCTTCACGCACTGCAATTTTTGGCGCTAAAATAGCGTGAAGCATTTCTGGGTTTGTTTCATGCACAGCAAGTACAAATGCAGCAAGATTTGCAGGATGGACTTTGGTTGTTTCTTCTTTTTTTGGTAATTTTTTATCCATCCATGTTCTCACCATTGCTGACAGCCTAATATGTAAATAAAGCAATTTGAATTTCAAGACACTTGGGAAACAGATTTTGAATGATCATTATCAACAAGGGTGATACAGAAATAGTGCATTGCACATCATGAGTGCCCTTACGTCGAGCTACATAAATACATGATGTGTCTAGCCAATATTGCGATTGTTTAAAGCTTATAATGATTTAAACCTTTTCCGGCGAATATACTATGGCGACAAAAATTCCAAACAGCCGCAGTATTCCACTCATTTTAAACCTTCTAAAGATATTTTGTGTTGCAATGTGTTGCTGAAAGAGAAATAGACACGACAACTTCACAGAGACATTGTGCAATGATAAAACGTACTTGGAAAAATGCTCGACTGAAAATGAGAATTTCAGTTGATCTTTCTTCGGTCGCTCGATAAAAACTTCGTTTTGGTCATTTAATGTCATCCATTTTGAATCTGTCTCACTCTTTTCCTGGCTTTGTAGTAACAACCCATACTCAGTCGTGAATTGAACTTTTTCTCCAACTGGTAAGAAGTCTTTGTGAATATTAAGCACGTCTTTGTGGGTGTAACTAAGCTGGACTTGAACAGGTTTAAGAAATGGTTTCTTTTGACCAGAAACTTTAATAACAGGAAGACACACCAGATTTTTATCCAGACATATGTCACGGTTTAATACATCATCAGCAGGAAACAACTAGAAATTTTAAAATCAGCCTGTCAAAACATTGGAGATATTTCATTCAAAATGACCACCTGCGAATGAAATTTAGCTAACATTTTTTTAATGCTATAATAAAGAGAAAATTGTTTGGGATTCCACATTCAGTAGGGTCAATGTGATTCAATAAACCAGAAAAAAATTTGCCAATGTTGTCCAATTTACTGAAAGGTAATTACAAAATGGGAGTTACCTCAACTTTTAGCCAGAGTGGTTGATCAACCACGCCTTTCGGGAAAGTGATCTCCAACTCTTTATTATCACCATACTTTTGGGAAAAGACAAAGCATTCATCTTTTTTTATCAAAATCTGTTCAAACTTAACCCGAGTTGCTGCAACGATGGTGCATGTTTCTGTGATGGTTGTTTTTGCAAATGGCAAGCAGTCATCCAGGTCCTCCACCTTGCGTAATTCTTCTGGAACTTCTACAAAACATCAAATTGAAAAAGACATATTATTACACTATTGTAACTCATAAATCTAAATGAAACACTGGAACAAGTAGACACATATCATTATCTTGAGACCAACATTCATTTTTCTTGAAATTTTTAGAAAGCCCAAAAAGCCTCAGATAATAAAGCTTTAAGTGCATGCCGCAACTTTATTCTAAAATTTTCTAATATTGTAGCGTACTGGTAAAAATTCTTCTGAAACTATTTTCAGCAATGAGAAACCAGTCTTAGTGTATGGATGCGAAATATGAGGGGCCTTATTTGATAGGTAGAATGAAAACTTTGGCAACTTTTTTGAGTAACTTCTTAAAAGTCACCGATGACATTGAAAGAACTAAGTTAAAATTTTACAAACGAATTCGAGGTGTACATATAAAAACTACCAATTTAGCTACTATTTATGCCGAGTTAGAGAAAGTCCCTCTGATAGTACCAATCGCTATTCTTGTTGTTAAATACTGGGTGCCTATTAGAAACAAATGTATTAAATATAGACCTGGAGCGAGAGATTGGGCAATTTCTTCCCAAACAAGATAATCCGCTCCTGTTATCTATATTGTTTTCTGTGTTACCTTCAGTGTTGCTTATTCTCTCAGTTGTTAACACCTGACGTTGAGTTGAACTCAAAAATTCCACAATCAAATCATAAAAATCTAAAAAGTCTTGGTCCTCGTAAGCTGAATGAGTTAGAAGAACAGTCACTGGTTTCTGGAAGGTAATTCCTTCTGGTTCAATTTTTAAGATCTTGCTCACAAAAGCTTCACCATCTTCGGGCTTTACTTCACAATCCTTGTACATCACTCGGTCATACGTCAAAGTGACTCGCTCCACAACAGCGTTGGGTGGAAATATGAGAAAAGCACTTGCTTTTTGAACATCGAAAACGCCGCCGTTCTCATTAATAGTGATGCTGCAAGAAATAATTAAATTTCGTTAGAGTTCATGAAATTGCTACCCAATAGCTGTGAAATTGAGAAGCTGTTTGTCTCACGCTTCAATTAAACGTCTATTCCCTTCTAGAATGGCGTTTGCCGGAGACCACAATAGTTTATATTTCTTTCGCATTCATGCAAAAATGCCCGCCATGAGATTAGCAAAAATTCCTTTTACTTTCTATTTGTACAGTCGCTACATGTTAAACTACTACATGCGATAGCACGTACGGAAACCCACTACTGAATTAAACACTTATTGCATTTGAACATCTATCCTGGTGACCTGGTCGGTCCTGTTGGCCTGATATAAAGAAAGAATCACAAAATTTTGGGATATTTGGTGTCTTAAGATTCTTGTACTTTTGCATGCCAAAAACAACAATAAAAGCATCACTTTTGGAATACACCACGTCCAATTATAAATGCAAAGCTTTCAGTCGGTTAATCCGGGACCTTTATTTAGTTTGGCTATAGAAGGTCCGGCTTGACGGAACGAAAACTTTTCAATAATAAATATACGTGGTGTATCCCAATGGTGCATGTACTTCTATTTGGTGTCTTGTTTTATATTTAATAACCTGCCCTTGATACGTCGCCGATTATTGGGGATGAAAGCCGCATGAGCGACGTAGGCACTGGTTCAAAAAGCACTACGATACAACTTGAAATGTTGCTAATGTCTGGGGTTTTAGGGTGCACAAAACATTGTGACCGAAAACGTGCATGTTTTTTGTTCTGTTTATGTCTTATATTATTATTTCTAGAACGGCCAGGTGCAATTAATGCCACTCAGTCGGGTTTAATTCATATTGCACTAAAACATCTATAAATCACATACTATTTATATTGATATAAAGTAGAACAACCTGTTGTCAGAAATCTCTTTTCGATTCCAAATTTCTTGGGTAGCATCATTACTTGTTTCGCGTTCGTTTTCAAAACTAGCTTTCAATTTCAAATTGTCATCTGGCGCTAAAGGTGAAGTTAAAATGTCAAAGTTAATCGGACAGACATTTGGCTGGGTGATTGAATCACACGGTAAATCGTCCTAGCAAGACTTTTTTCCGGTGAGCTAGTCGTATCAAAAAAGAGCCCAGTTGCGGATGATGTTCGCACGTGCATGGAGCGTACTCTGATAGAACGGTTTAAAGAATGTTTTCTGCTGTTGTCATGCATGTAGCAGCACGTTAACAGTCAATTTGGAAAACAAATTCCACGAAATATGTTTACTTTCCGTATTTTAAAGTTTAAAATGCATGAAAGAAAACATAAAACAAAGTAGAAAAACACATAAGTTTTTAGATACAAACGAAGCATGCAAGAAAAACAGATGAAGTTGGCATAAAAATTTCTCAAAAGCGATGAGGGAGAAAAGTTAATTAGTGAAGATTAAATCACTGTTAGCTTATTATCAAACACAGCTTATTAAAAAAATATGAGTATAAAATAAAATGTTGAAGCCGATGAATCGCTGTAAAGATACCTACAAACTTATTAAGATTCAATTTACGAGAAAAAACTAACAATCATAAGCATCTCGATCGTGTCTTCATATGTGATAAGGATTTAAATTTTAACCCAGGGTTAACGCTAACCCAGCTTTGAACAACCGGCCCCAGGAGAATAAATGAGCCCACAAGGTACAAATTACTTACCTTCTTTAAATTCGTCATGTGATTGAGAGTCCTCTGACAATTCTCGAGAATACTTCTAAGAAAGGAAGGAAAGATAAACAGACTTGCGGCAGAAATATTCTTCCTTGGACGATTAAAAATACTGTAATCCTAATGATTGTGAGTAGAAAGAAATATAGGGATTCTCCACCATTCCATTTTTTCACCCGCTTATTGAAGGTAAGCGCCCCCACCCCACCCCCACCATTTATGACGTCATAATCTAATTTGCACAAATCGTGCTTACCTGCATTCCATTCTGATGACGTCATCAAACAAGCCAGGAATCCCCAGAAAATATACGCATGACTGGTTTTTGTGGGTAGCCGCTGCGCATGCGCGGCTAACCACAATGCCAGAGTGGAAAAGTTTCCGCCTGGCGAGATGGC
>JAOBYK010658888.1:0-10565 GCA_025434845.1 Phenganax subtilis | reverse complement strand
CAATGGGCAAAAAACAAAGGAATTTCATTTTTGCTTTGAAAACCCGTTGGTCGGTTTTTAGGGAGACAGCCTCTTAATAACTGAGGTGGAATCACAGTATAAACCTTTATATCTTATTACGGGTGTTATTCATGCGACACAGGGCATGGTGATCCTTATACAGCTGCGGATAATACCGCAATGCGTCGAAGGCTTGCATTAACAAATGCAGGTGTAACATTTCACTGCAAAGATATTGTTTATGCGAACGTGTTTAATGAAAATGGTGGTGATAGGTTTGTCCCGTCAGATTATGATTTAAAGATTGAACTTACGCCCGCCGCTAAAAGTAAATATTTGTTTGCTGGCGGTGGTGCCGACGCAGATGCCAATATAGCTATTTTTAATGGAAATGATCTCACTATTAAAGGTATTAAAATACAAGATTTAATGTTTAAGCCTAATGAGCAATTAATAACAGCCATAAATGATATGACAGTAAAAGAAGATAAAGAAACGGGTTACTTTTCATATCAATACTGCGTTGTAACTCACCCGCTATCCGCTGGTGAACAACAAATAAAATATGAAAATTTATTCAATGGGTCAAAACCATCGTGATTAATTGTCGCTATTCAAACGCAAACACGCTTTAATGGTACTCATACGTTAACACCGTTTAAATTTGTACTACGAAGTTTCACAAGATACGAAGTTAAAGTAAATGAAAGTAGTTAACTATTCAAGGGATTATCTTTTTATGAAGGCGCGGTTGCCAAGCCGCGATTTAGTATAAGCTGCTATTACAGATTTCTGCTGACTCAGCAGAAAAGGGGTACAAATCGGGTGATTTCCAGTGGGTTCATTTATGTATAATGAGTTAAATTCACGTGATCGATTTAAGGAACCAATGATATGGGTGGATTTGAAAAAGATCGTTTAGAAATCGATCACGTTGTTATTATGCATGAATTTGTGCTTGTGAGCAATGGTGGCTTAAGGTGGCTACTTGGTGTAAGAGAGAGCGAATTTTATTTTCGGGGGGGTTGTTTGTGGGGGAATGTGTTAGGTTTGGGTTGCTGGATTGGAGCGGTCGGGGTCGGATTGATCGGTGCACATAGCATGAAGGTCCTCATGCTGATGTTTATCTGCCACGTTTACACATGGACGACGTCAAAAAAAGCATGTCGTGCCGATGTGTATGATGGCTTATATATATATAAGTTTATCTATATGTCTGTCTGTCTATATATGCATGACAAAAGTCGTCGTGCATACGTTTGGACGAGCTCCGTACCCTAAACCTTGGTTGAGCCAAATGACTCGATTTGGCTCGCATTTGTGCTTAAGTAATCCCCGGAGGCGGAGCAAGCGACCGTGCGTAGATGATCGACCTTGATTGACGGTTTTGCATAATGATGAGTGAATTTGTAATTTTTGTCGAAAATTTGCAAACTGGGGTGTTTCGCTGGGTTTTTTCACTTTTCTAAAATTTTTTCGATGCTTTTCGCTGCCTTCATGCTCAAATCTATCACGAAATGGCTTTTTTGTTCAAAATGGTGGCTTCTTTGCTTCGTTTTGAAGCTTTTCGGACGCGGATTCGCTCGAGCGCGTCCTGTTGACACAAGCGGGAGCCGATCGACCATTAAATGCACGAGATTTGCATACAAGCAAGCATTAAAAGACACACGATTGACATGGTGATTCGTTTATTGGTGGTTTTCGAATTGATAATTAAAAATATAAAGTTGTAATAGTTCGCAAACGGGATTGTCCAATTGGTGTTTGCAGTCCTCTAAAAGTTTCGTATCTATTTGGTTGCATGTACGGACGAATGTTTTGTAAAGTTCGTGGATGCTTGCTATGTACTTCTTAAAACTCTCCTTTTTCATTCTCAACGTGACCAAGAGTTCTTCGTCGTCGATGATGTTGTTGTAATAAGCACGTTCTACGTCGAGGCAATCCTGAACATCGCGCCAATAAAAGTTTCTTTTCACTTGTGCATCCAAGATGAATGACTTTAGGTATTGTTGATAAATGATGGGTTTTAATTCGATGCTGTGTTGAGCTCTTCATCTACACCAGTCGATAAGATCATTTTTGGTCGTGAAAAACGCCATCGTGATCGTGTTTGGTTCGATGCAAATATGCTTGCGTATTTATGCTTTTAGAAATCGGAAATGACGCATATTGTTTTTAAAAATCAAAATGCCATGAAATTAGTTTTTTTAAATTCAAAATGCTGTGAGTGACATGCATTTCCCATTTTAAGATTGTTTTTGAAAATCAAAATGCCATGAAATTAGCCTTTTTAAATTCAAAATGCTATGAGTGACATGAATTTCCCCTTTTTAAAATCAAAGCGAATTTCTATTTTAAAAATCGTAAAAGGATTTTTTTTGGAGAAAATTAAAGAGACGAGAGTTTCGTTTTTTGAAAAAAATTTATTGCTTAGCGTAATAAGCAAGGAAACAATTCTCGCATTTACAACGATTTTTCATTTTTAAGACGTCGTCTACAGGATATTCTTGGGTTTTGTTTACAATCAAATCGTAATACTCAAAACTTTCGTCGAGATATTCGCATTGAATTGCTTTTAGAACTAATTTTTTAGCGATGAGTAAATCTCCTGCTTCTTTTTCTTCTTCCTCTTTGATTTTAGGATTCATGAGCTTGTCGTCAGCTTTTTCAGCTTTTTTCTTTGCCTGACGATACATGTTGCAAAGCTTTCTCGTTTCCCCTTCTTTTTTCTTGATGTCTTCGTCCGTTTCCAAAATCTTACTTAATTCCTCTGAATGATTCGATTTTTGAATCATATGATATATTTTGTCGACGATTGAGCATTCCATTTTCGGGGTTTCTGCTCTCTTATTGCAGTAGGCTATTAAAGCGTCTGCGTTTTCGAAAAACAGTATTGATGTGCAGCTCATGTTTCACGAACGGTTTCACGTAGGTTTTTATTTTATACGCGATGAGCATTATAATCGCATTGTACGGCGAGTGTGACGAGTATTTGCAAGGTTTTTCCATGATAACTGATTTATTTTTAACTCATTTAAAATCGTTGTATTTTAATTACGAAGAAATATTGAAATATGGTAAAATGTGGGAAATTAACGAAAAGCGGCACGTTAAAATGGTTTTAAATAATATTTTTTTCAAAAATAAACTCGACGAATTGTTTCCATAAAATTTTCTGGCGATTTTGATGATTTTTTAATGCGTATTGGGAAAATTATTTTTCGATATTAGTTGTAAAAAGTGGGTTTGAAATCAGGTTTTTTCATCATCATGGATCCTACAACAATTGTACAAAATACTTTCAAGTTTATCGAATATCTTACCGTACACGATCGTTATATATTTGAAGAAATTCGTGCGGCGGATGATGTTAAAAAATTGGAACGTGAATTTATGACTTCTATATTTGATTTGCAAGAAAAGTGTTGTGCGTTTAATCGCATGGTAATGGACAGATATTATGAAATCAAGGCGAGAAAAGACGAAGAAGAGAAAAAAAAGAAGTTGCGAATATGATCGGAGCATTTGAAGAAAGTTGGGTGCAACTTAATCGCGCCGAAGAAAAGATAGAATGATTAGAACGTGGATTGAGTTATTGATCGTAGTAGTTTCCATTTTTTTTTTGTTGGGTTACATTTTTATATTTTATTATATGTTATTTTTTTATTAAAAAAATTGGGTGCGTGCAAGCGGGTGTCTTTAAATGCGAGCCATTTACGACGAATAATTAGAGAGAATGATGGATGCTGAAAATATTGCGCGAGCAATTGGTAAGAGTTTCGAATGGATTACGAATTCGAGTTTTCGAAAAGTTAGGATTATAGAAAGGGAAAAGATTGTGATGAATTTATTGAAAGAGAGATATGATATTGTCATCAAAATGTTTCATGTTTCGAAGACAAGGGAACTTAGAAGCATACATGAAGATGATTTTCAGGATTTTAATAAATATTTTAAAATCTTGAGAGCGTACGGCGATTTTTTACTTCACGAAATGATGTACGAAGATGATGAAAAAATTGATAAATATAAATGGGAAGAATCTTATGCATGCCTTCCTTTTTCTTTTCCTCAATTGTATCATCATACGTATGTCGATAAATTTAACTCGAAGTTTGTTCATGTGAGTTTGTTTTTGAGAGACGATCGTTATCTGTTAACGCGCTATTTTATTTTGACACACGATTTATACGACGATTTTCTCTTGAGTAATTTGAGATATGGATGCGACCCAGACACATTTGCTGTATAATTATATGAAGAATCATTTTGAAATTCAGATGAAACGTTTACCAGAGTTGTTTGATGAACAAAAAGTTGATGATAAAGGCGTTACCGTACACTATTATGTTGACTTGTTGAAGCAGTTGGAAATACCTGATGAGGAAAAAGAGAAAATAAAGTTGCCGGGATTAGTACAATATTCCATGGGATATAAGTCTGTTTTTGATATTGAGGAATACAGTATTTATGCATATAAAATGGGTTATTGTTTTTAGTTGAGTATATTGAGTATCAAAGATTTTGGTTTTGAAATTATAGATCAACAATTTTTTTTGTTGCACGCATATTTACCTCGTGAATTTTTGCCTATTTATTTGGATATTAATCCTGATAATTTCGTGGATGTTGTGAGATCTAATATAAGACGCATAACGAGTTCGAACGAATTTAAAAGATTGGTGTGAACAATAACATTTGCTTTAGTTTACGATGGATTTGAGTTTGTATACTAAAGATTTGGATTTAACGAAGATTTTTTGTATTAATAATTATTATACATTGCTGAGAAAATTAAAACGCGATGATTTTGATCGAATGTATTTGGAGTTGATGTGTTTTGAAAAAGAGCAAGTGTTGCAATTTAGTACGATGCCTTACAAGATTGATAAGGCGATCGAATTTATGTTTAGTTTTTGTAATATGGAGGAGGATCGAAATGAGAAATTGATTGAAATGCCTAGTGTATCTTTAACGCAATCGTGGCGTTTGTTTTACGTCGTATTTACAGGATAGAAACTCATCTTAACCCCGTTTTCATTGAATCTTGTCATTGGAATAGGGTTTTAACATTACTTGTAGGAGGTTTCAAACCATGTGAGATAAAGTACAACAAATATTTTCCAAAAGTTTCTATTTGTAATTTTTTATCCACGCAAATGTTAATGATATATGAAAAGTTTAATGATTCGTATTATGACAATTTTAAGCTATGTAACTTAGCTCTGATATTATTTTACAGTGATTGTATTAAAGTATACCTGTGATCAATCAATCTAATTTAATGCTATCAATTATAATACTTTCATCTTGTCTTTCAAACATGTGGCTGTAATGATTTTGACAAAGTTTGCACTTTGGAGAACAGCAAACGTATGCTTGGAACAATTTGTCGTGTTCATTTTCCAAATCATGTTCGGTTTTCTCTAGCTGTTCTCTTAGCGTTGCAATTTGGTTTTCGTAATAACATATTTTTTCTTTCAGCAAATTGTTTTCCTCGGTTACTTTATTGTAATTTTTATTGCACTCTTCTATTTCTTTTTGTAAAATTGTAATAGTAGATATTAATGTTTTTATGTCGTTGGCCATCCTTACTTTTTTTGAAGAAGAATTCCAATTGCTGTTTGTTTTTCTTTTTTTAAAAAGACTGTTTTGCTGGTCTTGCGATTATGATTAAAAAAAACAACAGCGTCCGTTTTTATTTGTGCTTTGTTTTTTGTAATTTGAAACCAAGTTTTTGCTTAATATACATTTTTAATTCTGTTTGCATAATCCATATTTGCTTGATAGTTTCCTGTGTAAAGTATCTCATGTCCAAATAGTTTTTGAACATTAAATTGAACCCACGTAAACAATGAATAAAGTGCAGAGAATATTTTTTTCCGTGCATGCTTTAAGTAAACATTTTGATTTTTCATCGTCCAATATATCTTCCTTTTGTAGTACAAATTTACTATCAGTTAAGAAACGCAATAGTGTTTTTTTACAAAAATGACTTATGTCCGGTTTCAAATGTTTGTCGCATTCTTCTTCTGTTAAGAACACTGGAATTAACGCGTTTACTTGTAAATTTTGACCGTCGGGTAATGCTGCAGTGTTTTTAGTATTAATACTTTTCACCGAAGGTAGCAAATTTTTTTTTATATCCAACAATATATCCAACACAACATGACACACCAAATTCTGGTACAATTTGATAATCCTTTCCATACTTTTTGCATGCATTTTGCACTGGTATTCTGTGGTACGTTACGATTTTTCCCATGAAATGTTTAATTGAAAAAAAACAACGAGCTGTACGATAAATAACCCCAAAACCAACCCCCTGGGAAGAAAAAATACAATGACAGACTATACTGAAAATTAATAACCAGCCATGTTTTAAAACTTTTGCAAAAGTTATGTGACATGTAAATTTTTGCGGTATTCTGTGGTATGAACACCTGTAGTGTTTTTCTATGAAAATGACTTATGTCTGGTTTCAAATGTTTGTCGCATTCTTCTTCTGTCAAAAACACTGGTATTAACGCGTTCACTTGTAGATTTTGACCCTCAGGTAATTCCACATCGGTGCGACGTGTTTCTTCTTCGATAAATAATTTTTGAAATTGAATGTTTATCATCAAGGTGACGGCTTTCCCACTTTTGAACATTTTGTCGTACATATCAAACGTGATCATTTTTCTGTCTTTACGATCCACCCATTCAGATTGGTAATTAAGTTTGCTTTCTTCCATAAAACTTCCTTTTTCTTTTTTTAATTGTTCGAAATTCTATGCTTGTGCATCTGGCATTTCACAAGGCTCCAATTTATTATCATCAGAAAATCGATAACCTTTCATATCGTATTTTTTACCTAAGATTCTGTAACCACCTTTTTCCATTTTGAATGTGGTTTTTGTTGTGATCGGTTGTGGTTTTATAATGTTCCTGAGAATTGATTTGATTATTTTTAATAAAACACTAAATCAATTGAAGAAAGAATGGGTGGAGTTGGTGGACGAGAAATTCTATGATGTCTTATCGAATATTACGCATACTTTGGATTGCGAATGTTTTTTGATAGGGAAAAGACGTTATTTTAGAGAGGTTTCTATTTTTGAAATGAAAATACAACGATCCTACACTTATCAAGTCTATTATTCCAATGTAAAACGCAAATTTAAAGATATGGATTTTTTCACGTATAAAATTCATGGCTTGCCTTTTTTAAATTATAAATTGGACGGTAATTTTTTTAGTGAAAAAGAGGTGGTTGATTTCTTAAAATTTCATTTTAATCATAAACATATATTGATATGTTATAAGGGTGGCGACATCGAACAGAATTTGTTGTACAGTATGAATATAGATTATTGCATAAATTTAGAGCTTTTTGGCTGCTTAAAGTACGAACATCTTTTGAGCGAATTTGATTTAGTTCAAAAAAATTGCGGTTATCATATCGTGGAAAATTATCATTGTAGTCGTTTTGAGGTTATAGTTTTTGCAATGTACGTATTACATATGCTAGGAAAAGATATAGAACAACTGAAAGAATATTATGGAATATATGCTACGAAGTATTATATATAAGTTGCTATGATTTTCCCACAATTACTAAGCGATCAAGATGTCGGACAATGCGATGTATGCATTGTCGACGTTGTTGAAGCTTTTCCCATATCCCTGTTTGTATGTGCTATACAGTTTCAATAAATGTTTTGCTGGCTTAGAGCCGGATCGATTGAAAAGGAAAAAGAAAGGTGTTTGCACTCGATCTCGAAGGAGATTGATATCGTATTGTGTATGGAGAGTTGCATATGAAGAAAATTTTTTCATATGCCCTGGTTGTTGCACAGAATATGGCGTTGTGAAAAGAAGGGAATTAAATGTTGTTGATGGAATTTATATTTCTGAAAAAAAAATACGAACGTGTGTTATGTGAGTTATAAAAATAAAAGGTTCATTATACCAGTAAAATGGATTTTTTATTTTTTTATTCAAGACGACAAGTTTTTCTTGAATGACGTGGTGTTTTGTTGCTGTGAAAATATTTTTGTTGAAAATAATTTTGCAAAAATTTGTTATCAACCTTTGGAAATTCCATCATCATGTTTGATTTTACCTACGATGTTTCATGTTGGAAATGGAGATTGTTTTTCTTTATCTTTTTCATTTCCCAATGGAAATGCATTCTTATATAATTGGAATGAATTTGTCAGAATTTATTCCAGTGGAAAAATATCTAAGAAAAAATTATTTAAAACTTTTAATTCGGAAAATAATTGTTTGTATAGACATTGTCTTTTTTGCAAGGAATGTTTTTCGAAATTATCTATTCTAATTTTTAAATTATATGATAAGTTGAGTTACGAAAATAAAAAAGAAAAAATACTTTTTTATAATAAATTTTTTTATTATAATTTTGCGTTATCAAATGTTTGTGAAACTTTTTTTTTTCTGATTTTAATAGTATAAAGTGTGACCATGTAAATAAGATACTTAGTGTGTGATTAAATAATAAAGGAGGAAAGATAAGTGCCAAAACGTTTTTTTTTAAGTTGATGGTCAAATTGACCAATTTGAACGTTTGTTGTTATTCGATTGGAAAAAAGATGATGCAAAAGAGCAGTGGATAGATAAAGAACCGCGCATATTTCAACAACTGTTTTCGTACGTGAAATTTGCTCAAGTCAGAAAAGATGATGGAATGAAAAAAGTTTATGGAATTATTCAAAAGAGAAAAACCGAAGAGATGGGCAGAAAATTCTTTGCATTTAATTACGGCATATGGAGGATTGTAATGAGAAGATGTCGAAAACCAATGATTTCACCTTTTTATTTTTTAAGACTTATTTTAAATGCAAAGAATACTGTCGTTGAATTTGAAAAAGAAGTTGGGAAGTTCCAATTGGGGGAAATTCCAATTTGGAAAAACATATTGGGAAATATCAACATTGTTACGATCAATTTTTGCAAAAGAATATTCTTTATGGAGACAATATGAGAGACAAATACGAGAAGTTTTTTTATAATGAGTTAATAACGTATTTTAATCAACATTGTAAATTTTTAGATAACGATGAATTTGCAATAAAGTAAGTTGATAATCATTAAAGTAATGATCCTAAAACTGCTTTGCTAGCGGAACAATAAATCCTCCTCCTCTTTGTTTACCCCTTTGTCTTTGCCCCGAAAATCGACCTCCTAATTGACGTCTTCTTCTTTTTCTTCTCATGGGTGATATCTAATTGTGTATGGGGGTAACAATCCAAAAAATCTATTTGCGTATCCTTTATGACGTGCTTTTACGATGCCTCCAAATTGTTTTTTTTTTCAACGACGACGATTCATTTATTAAATTTTTACGGACAGCAGTTTTAACCAAATTACTTTCATGTTTCTTTTTATATTTACATTTATATAATCAATTTTTAAAAAAAATTTGCTAAAATTTATTTTTTTATAATAAATTTTTTGTCCAATATTCATTTCCATAATTTGCAAATATTTCTTGATGTGGTTTAATATTTCTGTTCGATTTTATTTTCAAAATCAAAATCTTTTCGTCCTTTTGACGACGTTTTTTAACAATCGTTTTGCTATTGCATTGTTGTACTTTACGAATGCTTTGACTGCCTGTAGCTTTTGCTCGTTTTTTTATTTGCACTACACATTTTCGTTTGGGTATGGTTTTTTTCGGTTGTAGCGGCGATATTCTTGCTGGGCTAATGGATGTTTGTAGCTCACGATAAAAATTATCTTGCTCATCACTTCTATTTTGAAGTAGGGGGAGGTTTGCAAGACGATCGAGATCGTCCATCGTTAAAAAAGCAGGGGAGGGTGTTTGAATCGGTGAGAAAATAGCTGGGCTAATACTTCTTTTTGGAGAGGGCGAATGGGAGGGTGTTCATAGCGGCGACAAAATAGCAGGGCTGATACTTCTTTTTGGAGAGGGTGAATAACCTGGGAGCGGATATTTTCCATGATAATAATTATATTTTTCATGATGAAAAGGAAGGTTGTCTTCTTGAGGAGACGATGATCTTATTGAAATCGGCGAATTTAAATTTCTTGGTGTGCTTAAACCGGAGGTATTAAATAAGGTGGTTGGCGTCGAGTAACCAGAATTATTAAATTATCCAAAACTTTGGGTGTTGAAGGTTTAGAGTTATTTAAAAGCTAGTATAACTCGTTTGTAAGATTGGTCAGTGAAACTGCACTTCTTCTTTTTTTCTTTGGTTTAGAATTATTGAAAAATTCAATGAATTCATTTGCAAAATTGGGAGAAAATGATCTATAAGGTGAAAAAGCCATTTCTTTTCTTTTCAAAATATTGTTTGAATTCCTTCGTAATCTTCAAAATGATCATTGATGTTTTTCAGTATACATTCCAATTTATTTTCTATATATTTTGGAAAGGTATTTTTGGCAAATTTACTTTTAAAAAATAAAAGTCTTTGTTCAATTTCTTTTGGTGAAATTTTTCTATAATAATCGATACAACCATTTTCAAAATCTAAAATACATTCTTGAAATATTTCCGTTGAAAAAATCACACATTCGTTATCATCATAATTAAA
>JAOBYK010658777.1:0-10565 GCA_025434845.1 Phenganax subtilis | reverse complement strand
CCTTAAAACTGTTCTGGCAAACAATATTTGATGCGCAGAAGTAGGAAATAGGAATTACACTTCAGGGCTTCCATACATATCCATCAGTTGCTGGGGCGATGCATACAGCTGATTCAGGCCCCGTCCCCACGTATCCGGATAAATTTGAAAACGCATAAATATTTATCCGTTTTCAAAAAAATCTGCGTCCACGCGTTGTCGTTTCTGAATCGTTTTTGCATGGCGTCCACACGTAAACGCGAAAACGATTTGAAAACGCTGAAATTGCCTACTGAGCATGCTCATTCGAGCAAAACATGAGCCCGCAATATCGAGTATTTGCGCTTCGCCGAATTAAGCCGAATTATGCTTCTGCGCTTCTCCAAATAATCTGCTTGATAGTTTAGAATAGCAATGTGAAGCTGAAAATAAGCTACAATGCTCGAAAGGAGACCCATTAGTATCGAAACTATAACCTGTTTGTTGGCCATGATTTCACCACAGTTGGCCGAGAGCTCGCGTTGACTGGGTTTGAATTGTACGTCATCGTTTTCATTTTCCTTTACAGCCGTTTTGCCCGTGCGGGCGGAGTGCACAGTTTTGAACACGCTCTGTTGTTCATTGTCCGTTCTTTATCTCGCGTGCACGCGAAGAAAGTTGAATTACTTTTAACTCTTCTGGCGTGCACACGAGACTAAGCGCCCACAGACAACGTTAGAGCATGTTCAAAACTGTGCGCTCCGACCGCACGGGTAAAGTGGCCAAAGTGCAAATTGGCCTTTAGCTGGCATTTTCAAACTTATCCACTCTAGAGAGCGTTTTCAAATTTATACGTTTTCGGTAGGCGAAAACGCCGTTTACATGTGGACGTAACCCGTAACCGTATAAATATTTATGCGTTTTCAAATTTATCCCGATACGTGTGGACCACTGACCTTTAAGTAACCTGGACTGAGTGCTTGGGATCAAAATGTGTCCGTATTAAGCCCGTTCTCCACTACGCGAATTTTTTCGAGCGAAAAAGAAATCCAGCAACGTGATTCGCTAGCACAATAATTTGCCGCGAAAATGTCGAAAACAAGCCAATCACGTTGCCAGATTTCTTCTTCGCGCGAACAAATTCGCGTAGTGGAGAACGGGCTTTAAGGCCCAGACACACCGGACGCGATTCGGCAACGCGAGGAGATTTTTCAATTTTCATTGACTGGTAACTTTGATTCCAGTTGAGATTCTCCAGATATTCAAAGACGATATAACATTCTTAGTTATTTCGTCCACATGTCTTTTAAAATTTTCTTCCATGAATAGATTTATTCACCTTCAAAATTTGAAAAATCGCTTCGCGTTGCCGAATCGCGTCCGGTGTGTGTCGGCCTTTATGCTGACGCCGTATAGGTCTCGCCGGCGATGAAAATTAGCGCAGACGGACACTTGTTTTTGTTTGCGGGCAAACAAACATTCAGTAAAAACATTACTGAGTTTCTTTCTGTGACTATTTCTTTGGATTATTTGCTTGGCAATGGTTTTTACGTCTTGTAAAACGATAAAAATGTTTATCAACGCTGAATTTACTTTTCCCCGGTACAAGAAGGTATATGCGGTTGTACTGCACACCGTAGAAGTTATAAAAGTATCTACGATATAAATTTATGATTGAGTGGTTAAAATGCTTGCTCCTCATCTGTAAATTCGCATATCTTCCTCTTAAGCAAGCCGTTGTACATCATATTAAACATAAGTCATCATGTGTGCAAACATATTTCTTCTAGAGCTCTTTTTCACAGATTATATTTTCACAATTTGTTCACTCAATTTCAGTGCTACTGACGTGAGCAATTTTATTCCTTTCTGCGACTTGAAGTCCAGAACAGCAACTATTTTGTTCAAATCACCACGCAGTCACCATAAAGATATTTATAAACTGTAGTACACATGAGTTGCAAAGCCCTAAAATGAAAGTTTTTTCCACAAAACATTTTCCGAAAACAATATATGTAGTCTCGAAGGAAGCAGATTTCTGAGCCGTTTGTTACTGCTGGTCAGCCAATTTTGCATGAGCGGCAGGGCCTATATTGCATCAGCACGGTGCAGACATTTTCCGCCAGTGAAAGCATATTGGAGCACTCAGTCCAGGTAACTTAAAGTTCAGTGGTGTGGACGAGGCTTCAATTATGGATATCCTTGCATTAACCCTAAACCTTAAACTCCGAGCGCGCAAGGCATGATGGGCAATTGCTTACTTAGAGCCATGAACTCAGAAGTTTCGCTACGCAGGAAAACGTAAGGTATATGAAAGACTAATGATGGTAAATGTGATTGCTAATAAGGCAATCTCATGATTTTAAAGGTCGTCTCAGAGTTTGAAGTTTAAGGTCTTGGAAGACAACCGTAATTGAAACAGATGTAGGCTCGGGACAGAACGTCAAAATTAAAACATCACAATATCACGTAAGCTAAAAGTAAGGGCACTTCCATCCCAATTAGAGATCTCAAGCAGGCAACGTTCTTGTTACCACGGACGTCACGCGTACAAAAATTTGGAAGTTACAGATGGCGTCAGCCAGTTTTATTGGAAATCAAGAACGGCAAGCTATGTCGTTTTACGTTTTAGATTTAACACAAAAACGGCTGAATTATCAATCTTTCTGGTTGAAATCAGGGGTGGCGCCAAGAGGGGGAGGACTGGGCGAGCTACAGCTCCCTGTTGGGGAGCCTTAGCCTCCCGTCGGAAACAAAGCCCCACCGTTGGGAAATTTCTGACGCCGCTACTGGCTGAGATTCCAAATTTGTTCCGTCCACTTAGCCCCCAATGACTAAACTTTTACTAATAATCAATATTGATAGGCTTTAAATACACACAAGACATAACACATACCACATGTTTGACTAAGCCAGGTCTTTGAATACGCAAAGCTTTGATAGTTTGGAAAACATCAACCACTTGTTCGGTCTTTACTCTTTCCAATACTGAACACAAGGCTGCAAAAGTTCCGCTTCGACCTTGACCGTCGCTGGAAAAAAGATCTCAGTAAAAAACTATGCTAGGCTGAAAGTAATAAACACCACTGACCAGTGGTGCTACTATGCACCAAGGAAAAATCCTACTTACAAGGCTTCGTCGAATCGTAAAAAATTTATGCATTTAGGTGAAGAGCGTAATTTACAAAAAAAATAAGCAGAACTTCTAAAACTGCATAAAGAGTGTACAGTGAAGCAAATCATACATGCAAAATACACACGCAAACTTAGAAGTCAAAATTTTAGACGAATATATAGTTTACATACTTGCAAACCACGGTTATTGGACCATTGCCAGAACGTTGCTGCCATTTTTCAATTCGCTGAATCAAAGAAATGATCGCAGAAATATCTGAAGGAACAGTTGCTTCTTTCCAAGAAAGATGTTGAAACATTTTCACCACGAGTGGCTTATCTTCCTCCTACCAAAATAATTCAAAATGATACAATACTTCCGCTAAGGAGCCAAGTTGGTCGGTTGGGGTACACACACTAAACCATAGCACACAATTTCGAATGACGTGATTTCGTGTCAACGAACTTGAAGTACTATTTCATTATTGGAACGGGAAATCAAAAGATTTTTTGGCCCGTCATATAGCTTGTGTACCAACGAACAATTTGTAGATAATTGAAAAACGTAAACTGTCTGTTAAATGAAGTTAGTAATTTTTTTCAAACTACATTAAAAGCATTGACACAGATGAATGAATGATCGTGAACCCACCTTGGATATTTTAAGTTTCTTCTCCACCAGATCACCGTTTAGTTTTTCTTGTTGAAATTGGTCTTCACTACCAGTATCTTCCTTCGCCGCATCTGATACCAATTCGACATTGAAGGAGCCATAATCTTCAGAGCCTTCTTCAGGCCAAAATTGAGGAAACTCCTGTAGTGGTTAAAAACACGATTGCATGGCAAATATATGTGCAATGAACTACTACACGTAATTACATACAAAAAAGTCTATATTGGAATATTATTTAAATTATTTAAATGTTACCACTAATTCTGCAGTAACAACACAAACACACATATTACTCAAAATACCAATGAGATATATGAGATAACTTACTCCTTCCTGCTCCGTAAGATCGAGTAGCAAAAGAACACAAGCAGAGCGTTTCTCGTACAACATTTGCCAGAAGTCTTGTATTGTTGCTTTCAGCGGAGCTTGGGTTAAAATAAACGCGTTTTGTTGTTTGTAACCCTAGCAAGAGAACGTGGTACAAATAGATAGCTTCCACTAGGATGTATGCATCAGGTAGACCAAGTAGTAATCATATGCTCTCACGGACTATGATCAAAATATAACAAGCAAAACGTGGTAAGGGAACTAATGTATACGCAATTTTCGTTAAAGATTACCGGACACCTACAACATATCGATGGCGGTGTTACCACCATCTGAGGACGAAGTTGCCGAATACGAATACGAATACGAATTTATTTTCATGCCTGAGATTTTTTATAAAGTACAAGAACTCTTACATCAACATAAACGGCATTAATATACGGACCACTTTCTTTATCATCATCATCCCCAAGAATCACTCGACCGTGATCAGCTGCAAAACAAAAATCTATGTAAGAAAATGACGAACTTGAGAGCGATTATAGCAAGCCATAAAACGTCTTGAGAATCAATACAGTATACATGCACCACAGCCACACATGTGCAATACAGGGTTCATCTAAATTTCACATGACGAACTCCCCTTAAATGGAAATATTGATAAAATATTACACCATTGAACGGTCGATTCACTTGAAACCACTGCAATATACTGGACCAATGGCGTTTCGTTCGATTCGCGACTTAACCAATCGGGAACAAACATTTTGTAACAGAAAGTTGAGCAATTTTTGAGTAAACAAATTTATCAAATTCGAGTAATGAATGCAGGTTAAAGGCAAATTTCTCAATGGTGAACAATGGATTCTTGCCTGACTCATTGACCTGAACGTAATGCAAAGTATTGCATGAGGTGGTCAGGCAGCAATATTAATACCCATTTGACGGGAGTACGAGAGTTTGTCGTCTGTTGTTTCGAGGTTTTTGCCTACTTATAAATAATCTGTTTCCTGACGTGTCATGTACACAGTTCTATATGCAGTACTACAATTATAGTCGAGAATCGCCAGAGGAAAAACACAATATCATGAAGTGTACTTACAAGCAAGAATATCATGGTAACGATTCCTAGAAACATTTTCTGGGTATGATGCAACAACAAATGACTCTTTTGGTAATGATGGGCTGACTTTGTTCAGCGTCTAGAAAGAAGCCGAAGATAACAAGATCAACAAGGACGACAAATGGTGGTACTACTGACGTTTCTAGCTGTTCGTATAATGCTATCAAGCAATCTTTGTGCTGTTTAAGAAAGGTCCTCTCAGTAATAAAAATACTTGCTTTAAATTCGGATTCGAAGCCAGTCAATTTCGTTGTTGCATCTCTCTGCCTTAATCGGTTCATCTCTATACGTAGATTATGAGCGGCCATTTGTGTATTTCCGCATAAAACTGATTCCAGCAGTGCATCATGACAGAACACGTATTGCTCCTAGAACACGAGGAAATGGAATGCCATTAGGATGTTATCACAGCGAGTTAGGAAGTTACAAATGTTTGAATATCATAGTTTAGTCCCAGATGAAGAAAACAAATTTTGTCGAGATTACAACTAAAACGCTTGGGTCTCACGTTGCACCATGCACTTGAACTAAGCCTGGGATATATCGATTTGGAATAACACGGTATTCAAAGACGGCAGGCAATAAATATATATACCTCAGTTTGCACCATAAACATTCTCCTGGTTCTCAGATATCTGACATAATTATAAATATCGACAGTCTGTTCACTTTGTATGCGAGCAAGCATACAATCTATTACAATGAATGTACCAGAACGACCAACGCCAGCACTATGAAAAGAAACGAACAACATGCTAAAGACATTGCTAATGTATTCGATACAGACTTTGTAAACACAGCAAATTAAACAAGAAAAGGTGCACGTACTGTACCTAAAAATATATGAACAAGTACTGTCATTATTATTTTATTATTCATGAAACATAAAAGAACATTTTTTCTAAACAACGTTGGTCATTTTCCTTGAAAAGGCAATCACAAAACACGCTCATTTTGCGTAGAACTATGAAGCTATGGCATTTCTACAGCAAGCTCAAACAAAACATGTATGTACACCATTACCACTTAATCTTCATGAGATCAATACAGCACGAAAGTTTAGCAAACAGAACTACATAGCAATGCTCACACCTGCAATGCACTACAAGTGGTCCAGAATCCCGAGTACTGTAGGCACGCACGCGTCTCTGAAAAGCAAGGATAGCTGTAGGATATTCTGGAACACCATGATCCGGCCACACGGTAAAGTGAAACTGTTTGACTTCACGTTCTTCTTCTGTTTCAGCCTACAAATCAAACAATATTCATAAGAAGTAAGCACTAACTGAACTATAGATATGCATACAAAATACTTTAGAAAATGTTTTCTTACGAAAACGGCTGCAATTTTTTCGGCAAGTATATCTAACAATAGCATGGATTAATTGTACTTAGACTTTCATTGCCAAGTACAAAATCAGAACTTTTCACAGGAGAAAATACCACAACACATGCACCGAGGAGATCCCTGACCTACGCAGTTCTGAGAGTATAACTGCGAGAGTCTGAAACGTACCATTTTCAGACAGAAAGTTCGAATCACATAATCAGCATACTCTTCTCTGCGTGTGGATGTCACAGTGATGTCTCCATATGTTTCAGATTCCTCAGGCCAATATTTATGACACTTCAACTACAAACAAAACAAAAATATGCGCAAAACAACTTTAAAACTGAGTCACTTTGAATTAAATAAATGGCAGAAAAACTTTTTTACAAACTATAAATCAAAATGCGCGTATGTTGAATAAACACTATTTGTTGCGTATTATAAATTTAATTAATAAATGGATTCATGAATGTCAAAAACATTCAATACCTTGTGTCTTTCTTGTAGATTAGTAAGCATGACAACTGATGAGCAATTTTTCTCCCATACCATTCGCCAAAAATCGTTAAATGTGGCAGGAAGTGGACCTACAGAAAACGCACAATTATTTCTCAACAAATAACAAGTCATTACAAAGTAGGAATCATCTTGTGCAAACCTTGGGTGGCGATATATGCATCTGAGCAATTGTATCCCTAAAGAACCATACAAAAAAATTGCTTTTAAATTTCAACGTAAATTGTGTAAAAGCCAAGATATGAATGTACCTGATGTAAAAGAAGTAAATTATGACTCTATAAAATAATCAAAGTACTTTACGCGTTTCGATGGGTCAAGAGACGTGATCTACATTACTGAAAAGACACACAGCGGACGTCAGCCTGCAGGATTTTATTCTACTTCCATAAATTTCCCTGGGATTTTTTCATTCAATAAAACTTTTTTCACCATATTTTATACATTTTTATTATAAAAAGCGATTAGATTACATTCACCAGTTATTTGTTCAGAAACAGATACACAGGAGACGCCATATAATGTGGTAAGAACAAAAAGTGACCTCTCGCCTGCGGCTGGTGGCCTCTCTTTTTGTTCTTACCCGTTACGACAAAATCTGAGTACTGTATCTACTTCTGAACAGACAACGGCTAAATGTAATCTATTTGTCAGGAATTTTTTAAATAGACATCATCACCTTCTACAGAGTAACCGCACATTTGGCATAAGAACTTACATCCACTAAAGAGGCGTTAATGTAACTTGAATCGTCATCATCGTCCACTTGTTTCAAATGAACGCGGGAAACATCGTCTTAATTGCAAAGAAAAATATTTTGTTAATACAGTATGCATATGTAATACATTGAATTTTATCGAATCCGAATGGCTACAAGACAAAATACTCACATGCTACAATATTCGCGTATCTATTTTTTTCTTTATTTTCCGGTAATGTAGCTATTTCAGTAGTATATGTCTGACTGGGTTCTAAAGTCTAAAATAAATTAAGCCGAAATGTTAGTTCTGTTTTATGTTTCAATTCTATCCAATCCCATTATTTCAAGACTGCAGAACAGCAATGCCGCTTGGATAATACCGCGAGTAAACAAATGACACAAAGACATGATTTTTGAGTTGCAAAAGTGAAAAGTGAAAAGAGAAATGCTTACGTTGTACTGAATCATAAATCCACGATCATCTGACTTATGAAGCTTCCCGACATACTTTGCAAAGCCAGCGATAGGAACTGGAGGATGATTGGGATCCGGAGCACCATCTTCCACTTGACTACTTTTCCTTTTTCCTAAGATGAAGTCAATATCCAATACACATTAGGAACACGTCATACAATCTTTTATCAGGGTATGCATATTGTAAACGTGGTGAGTCTTCAGAACTCATCGTCCCCAAAACATATCAGCGAGAAACGTTAATCATATTAGATCTGAAAAACATTCTTTCGTATTGATCCAAGACTGCCGAGAACAACGGGAAAATTTGTTGTTTGGAGAGGAAGTTGTGTGAACAGGCATCCAGAATCAACATTGTCTCTCATTAGGTATACAGTGCAACGCAACCCGTTTCTGAAACTTTCTTCACACTATCTAGACGCATAAGCTCGATTGCGAAGTCTACTGCAAGCCTCCCTACAGCAGTTGGTTAATGACCGTAGAGGCCAGTTCACATGCACGGGCGATTTTCGATGCGATTTTTCTCGTGTTGAGCGATGTGATAGAGTGGATAACTGGCGAGTATACTTGGTCCAACAATTTTGCTAATGCACTCGCCAGTCAACCTACTCGATCACATACACTGAAAGGAGAAAAATGGCAGCAAAAATCGCCCGTGTGAACTGGCCCTAGGAACGCAGGACTAGGAAACTATTTCAATATTATCATAGCACTATACCAGTGCTTAATTAACTCACCATGACTCTTTTTTGTCAAAGGCATCAATTCTGAACTAATGTTTTTTCTTCCTTTTCCCTTCTTTTCTCCAGTTTCAGGGTCAATCTCAATGGTTTTAGGTCTTCGCGATCTATACAACGGAATACAATGATCACTATTACTGTCACTTTCAATCGTCACGATACTAACTAAGAACTATCCCAGGAATTTGCAATTTTTAAAGAACACAAGAAATATATCAGGCAGTTCCGAGTTTCGTCCAAATCATGCATGTACCGATCCCTACATTTTTCATTCACGAATAAACTTGAAGTTTCATACAGCACTCGATTCGCTTGGCCTCGTTCAGTAACACTTCTCGTTCTCGTTCGTGAACTCGTGAATGTTAGAATGTATAAATACCGAAAATGCACTCAAAGTGTGCATTAATCTTAATTACATTATGAAATTCGTCAATAATTCACGAAGAAAATTTGGCTGGAGTTTGCATCTTTCAACAAGACACGGCCGCACATGTTGTAACCAGTGCACAACGTTGCTAGAGAAAAATTTTAAGTTAACGTCGTCATCCAGTAAATCTTGCATGAAAATTGTGTACCTGATGTACATAATCGCAAGAAAAACGACGACAATAACGACGATAAAAAACACAGTCAAACCAACAATGATACCAACAACGCTGCCATCACTACCGCTTGTCTCGCTAGGAACTAAATGAAAAATCATGAATTTATTCAATAGAAATGCATTAGACCAAAAAAAGCAAAACTTTCAGGTGTAATATACAGGGTGTCTCAAAGAAAACGTAATCCAACTTTAGCACGCTATTGTGCAGAAATTACTGGGTAAACGGGTGCAATTTTTCGATATTTAGAAAGATCAGGCTTTTAGCTGTCGAATGGTATGTTTTTCATAACACATGGAGTAAAAATGAGCAAATACGAGCGCGATGAAAAAGCTTGGTCAAAATTGCATTCTTTCACCTCTGCGCCCAATATTTGAGCTACTAAACAAAAGAAAACGCAATTAATCAACGACATGTCAAAAATTGGCTTTATTTCTTCTGCAGCCGTGCGGGAAAACTGCTTATGCACAGTTAATTAGACGCTACCTAAGTCCCTCAGAGAGCTGATTTTCAATATTTGAAAGAATGCGATTTTCACCAAGCTTTTTCATCGAGCTTGTATTTGCTCATTTTTGCTCCATATGTTATGAAAAACACGTCATTCAACAGCTAAAAGCCTGATCTGTCTAAATATTAAAAAATTACACTTGTTTACCGAGTGATTTTTGCACAATACCGTGCCAAAGTTGGATTACGTTTTTTTTGAGATACCCTGTATTATAAAATACAGCAGCTGCATACCTGCTGAGGTTGATATTTTTAACGGCTCAGATTCCTCACCAACATTGATCGTCTGCAAGAAAATTGTGTTATTGTATGTATAAAATGTAGCTGATTTTTAAGCAATAGAAACATTTAACAACTTAAAAACAGTTAAGATACGTCTATTATTTTTCAATACAATAGTGATATCAAAATCTTTTGTGAAATAAATTTTGAGACAAATGATAGCGATATTAATTTTATTCTGTTACAACGACGTTTCGATGCTTCTTGCATCATTTTCAA
>JAOBYK010658666.1:0-10566 GCA_025434845.1 Phenganax subtilis | reverse complement strand
CATATCAATTTTTTTTATTTCCGGGCATAGTAGGAAGCTGGCAAAGTTTCATACTTGTATCATTAAAGTGAAGAATTCATGACATTTGTGGTTGTTAACAGTTGCACTAAAAAGTACAGACTCAGGTGAAACAAGCTGCAAGTCACGATAAAGTTTTGAAACTGAATCATTAGTTATGTCTCTATATGCTTCAAGGGTTGGATTGAACTTCTGTATTTCACTAACACAAAGCTCTTCACTACTCTTGTCATTGTCTTTGACAGTTGGTCTGAGCTTTTTCCTGATAATACTGTCTTTCACCATTTTTGGCTCAATGTCTTTTTTGTTTTATGGTTCCAGGTACATGGCATTGATGTGCATGCAGGGTCCAAGTAAACCATTAATGCTGCAAACTCGATTTTGTACCAATCTCGTACCCCGAGCCCGGGATCCTTGTGAAGGAACGGCATAGGCTCTGGCATAATCCGTTAATTTCCCCAATATTATTGGCTATTCGAACTTGAGATATGCGCATGCGTACATTTCCAGAAATGAAGTTTATTTCCTTCGAATGTCAAACGTGAAATATGTAGATGTAATATGATATGAATATTGATAAGATTAGCCAGAAAAACACCCCTAGGAAATCGACGCTTGACAGATTTATAGCAGCATGTCATGTCTGCAACATCGATATCAGTACGGATAAACATCGAGTATTTTTATACGGAAGAAAATCTACGAGAGAAGGAATTTTGAACTGTTTGCAAGGGTTTGTGTCAAGCGAAGTTCAAACATCGATACACGAGGATTATGGTCTTTCAAAGTACGTATGTCGTGCATGTGAAAGTAAAATTTTGTCCTTTATCAAAATTAGAGAAGAATTAAAATTGTCATTCCTATCTACCGAGAGTGTGAATCGATGCTCTTTTGAAGGGGACAGATTTAAAAGAGGTAGAAGTGACGATGAAAATGTCCTGCCAATTGACCAATCGCCATTACCTATGGCCGTAAATAAAAAGTGCGTAAAACATTCATGTACGGCCACCAGAATTATCCTTGCCCCAAGATTCGACAGACCTCTACATCCTGCTAAGACCTTGCTGGCGTCAAGGTTGTCTTCTGAAGATGCCACTATAGCTCAAGAAGGTACATGTACAGCGGTTGATGTACATGTACCTCAACCGCTGGTTGTACATGTACAGCAGAAGGTAGAATCAATTAGATGTCATTATATTTAATGTACAAGTTATCTTGTGTAATTAAATATTGTGTAATCTCATTCATACTATAGGTTGACAGTCTGTACCTCTAGTTAGTTAGGGTGTAATTGTCTGGAGATAAGCAAATTAAAATCATTGCACATTGAATTTCACCAATTGTGTTTTATACTATTTCAGACATTTAAAAGACTTAGTAGACTTGGCCTAACTCAGTCCAGAGACAATTTGAGCAATCTTATCGATGATATTGGCTGCGATAGTGAATCAAACATCAAGCAATTAATTTTCAAGGAGAAGAAGGATCTGAGAATTGTTTCAGATAACATTGACTTTAAAATCCTTGTGAATATTACACTAAGAAACCATCAAAATTCTGATATCCACTGGATGGCACAATATTGTACATTTGACTGTGTCTTGTCGTCTCACCTTGATGATACTAAGCCACTGGTTGAGAATATTTGCAGTTTTGAAAACAAGGAGTACCTGCTGTCAAAAGAAGAATTACAGAAACTGAAGTCTGATTTTGTTGTAATTGTAGCAAGGATACTTGTGGAATTTTTCCCCTGCTTACAGTACATACAGCAAAATATCTGTTCACATATATAACACAGGTATATATAATAGATATAACACAGGCATAGAAAGGATATATATTATATATTGAACACATGCTGAGCTACAAATACATAATTGTCTATTTATTTTAAACAGATATTCAAGAGAAATAGCAACAAAATCAACTGTGATTAGTCTTCCTATCATGCCTTTCAATCAAACAAAACATTCCGAAGTGGTTCAGTATCTGGATAATATTGAAGACTTTCTGTTCAAGTTACATTCACCAGATGACAAAATACCTGTTCCAGAAGAGAAGGATGATGTATGCTCCAGTGAGACTACTTCTTCTCAAGAAAAAAATGAAATCCTAAATAATGTTAAAGTCTCTTGGTGTGCTGATTTGTTGGGAAGGGAAAGAATAACAGGTGCTAAAAAGACAAGATTGGGCTGTGATTGGGATCATGAAAGGTTCAAAAACATCATTGAATACCCAGCACTTTGGCATGCAAAACAGTCCTTTTTGGGGGTTAGTTTAGCAATTTTTATCATTTTAGTCAGGGCTCCCACATTCCTTGAAAATCCTGGAAAGTTCTTGAATTTGAAAAAGGAAATTCCAAGCCTGGAAAATCCTTGAAAATTGGCAAGGTCCTTGAAAGTCCTAGAAAAGACATTAAGTTGTATAATCGATTGTTCAGCGTGACCGTACAAATGCAATAATGGCTTTGTACAAATACGGCGCTTCTCCGTAGAAAACTAGCTGCTTCGCACAAATATAGAGCTTCTTCACAGAAAGATACAGCTTCTCCTTGATAAAGCAAACCTTGTCCGTTCAAATGTAAGTCTTCTTCGCGCTAAAATAAACATTCTCCAGGCAAATAAACGATGTTAAGGCACCACTGTTGACAAGTTACCTTGAACACTAGATTCAGAACTATATTGGGCATACCACAAGGAAATTGACCCTCATGTTTCATCACTTATATGTAGAACCTTAAAACTTATGATTTCTCATCCTTCAAGCGTGAAGAGTGAATACAAAAACAGCAGTCACGTGCAAAAACGTATAACTGTTTTTGCCGTGGAAAAAATTTAAAAGCTATCAACAAATTATAACAAACAAATTAAGAAGAGGTCAATTTCAATGCAGTGCCCAATGTAGTGCCAAGTTCACAGTGATGTACGTAGTGTTTGTATGGAAAACGTTTGTTTTATCAATTCTTCTATTACGTTACTTAAAGCTAATCTGCATGCTGTCCTTACTTTTCCGAAATATATTACAACCTTTCCACTACTACAAGCAACCAGCCGAGCACTCCTTTACGGGTTAGATTTTAGAATACCCATGGCCATGGACCTCAGCTGCTATATTTGAATGATACGATTATAGGAAATTGGAATATATTCATTACGTCACTACAACAAAATCGCATTATTTTTAAAGGAATGGCAAGGAATAAAAATATTCGGATAAATCGAATTGCGTCAGGAAATTTGATTTATCAGTCTATTTCTATTCCTTGTAAACATTTGCCACGCGAATCTTTACAAAGAATAAAATCAAGCATATCATACACAAAACAATGAAGTGAAGATGGAATATCATTACGAAACTAGTCAACATTGTTCAGCAAGACATGCAAATTACACTGGTGAGTTCTCAGTGTCAAACAAAATATCAACAATGGCGAATATCCTATCGCGTTATGAAAATGGTCAAAATTCTTTTCAAAGACTTAGTATGTTCTCAGTGTCAAACAAACTACCAACGATTCAAAATAGTCTCATGTTGCCATAATAGTAAGAAGTCTTTTGAAAGACCTAGCGTGAAACAAAATGTCAACCACCATATATCGTATTATATGTCAGGCAAGTCACCATTTTTCTTCAGCATTAATGTTTTCAATGTCAGTTATCTTGTATGATAATGAATCATAGGTGACAGAAAAAATGTGATCTGTGTTCCAAATTGCAAGAAGGATTTCACTCTCATTTGCTGTGTTGAGGTCAATGGACATTCCTAAAAGTGAGGCAAGTTCTTTTAGTTGATTATGGAAAAATGGCAGTTGGAGTTTTTGTTCCGCGTTTCTGGTATTCTGAAGTAACATACGGATGTACCATTGAGCCTTGCAATTATCAAGCATTTGCATCAAACTGCAAGACTGACACTTTCCCAGCAGACCATCAGGAAGAGGATAAGCTTGCTTTGAGCATGATTGGCAAGAATTTACCTTTGTTGCTTGGTGAATCCCAATGACCGTTACTTCAACTGTAATTGATCTGACATTAGTGAGATCATCTAGTTGGACTAACGGGTGTTCAAATGGTGTGGACTCTTCAAACGAAAATGATTCTGATTTTGGTGTGTTGAGATAGGTTTAACATTTTGAAGTTTTCAGGCGAAGGTTGGTGAATTTGTATGTTTTACCAGCTTCTAAGGATGCGTTAGCATAACTTTCCCAGAGAATAATCTTGATGGAACTAGTTGTATCTCAAATGACCACTTCTTGCTTTGATAGTACGCCTTGGCTTTGGGTATTGACAATTTTTACACCAGACACTTTAACAACTTCTCCTTTTATGGAAATTAGCTGTTCAGAAGCAATTTTTTGAAGCGAAGAAATGTTGGTTGCGGAAGCAGTTGTTCCCAAGTTTTCATTGTAAGCAAAATCAAGGTGACCAGGAGGTAACGGAGTAAAATTTGTATATTTTTGAATGATATAATCTTCTTTTCTATTGTTGACTGTTACTCGGAAATTCTGGATTCTGACAGCCCTTTTGTTTTTCTGAAAAGTCTCCAGGGGAAAAACATACGTCTCGGGGGAAAAACATACGGCTCGGACGACCCTTTCTTTAGTTTGTATGGTACAATTGAAGTACTTTCTGTCTGATCGACTTGCCTTTGCTACTGGTGACACTGCATGTATATAACATTCTACATCTGAATTTTCATTCGCTGAAAAAAGCAAGGAGTTATTACTTTGAGGAACTTTGAAAGACTTTAATTTATCAAAGTATCCAAACGTTCAGGTTGAGCGTTAGCAATGAATCTTAAACGTCCGATGTACAATAAAAGCTGTAGGAGTGTTGAAAGTATTAGACATACACACCTGCCATAGCTTTTTGTGTTCTTACAACTGTTATTCTGTAAGAGAAGGAATATTTGTGTAGATACATAGGAATGAACAAGGAAAAATCCTTGTATTTGAATAGTGGTAAGTAGCTTATCTGTGCGATGCATCATAAATTTTCGCACGCACTAGTTGTCTCGAGAATGTTATATATACTTAAATGAATTTCTTTCGCCTGTTGGCCAAAAAAATATAGGTTTATTATGAAAAAATAACCAACTTTAGCTTGCCTAACGTCTCACGTTGTTAGTTGCAGTAGCATGCGAAATCATTGAAATGAAATGACATACCTGACAAAACGAAACTTTCTTCCGATAAGGACTTACGCAGAGCAATCTTTCGGGAACGTTGGGTTGAGGTTTGACATTCGACATTCGTTTCTGATTTCACGTGAGCTAAGAGAAGCAATTTTAATTGGCTATAACGCGCTGCTCCTAACAGATCACAAAACACGTGCTGGTCAGGTGGAAAATTGCTAGTAACAATAATAACTTTGAAAACGTGTTATGCATATTACTGAAGTGTCGAAACGCTAAAAATGATTTAGATAAATTGACACACCTAAAAACGGCTGTTTCTCCCTACAAGTATTCCTACAAATGCGAACTTTTTCACCTGTCATCAACATTTGTTTTTTTCAGTTAAATATATATAGAATTAATTCGCATAAAGTACAAGAAAAACATGCACCACTGGGAGGGGAGTATCTATTTGGAGCGGATCGCGGGTAAAAGGAGCGGGTGATTAAAATGGGAGCGGGTGATTAAAAAGGGAGCGGGTAATTTAAAAAGGAGCGGGTTGTTTTCTGTAAGATTTCTTACTTATAAACTCATGCACTACACTATGACAGGTCAACAAGAAACTGAACTGAGGAAAAGTGCTACAAGTCTTTCCATGTGAATAAAAAGTCTGAAATTCGTGCAAGTTATTCATGAGTGAGTAGTACATTCGAACATTAGAGAGCTTACGCACGCCAACTTTGCAGACGACGTCGCCTTTATTTTGGTCATCTTGATGACGGCGTCGACTTTCCCGCCGTTGTTCAAAATAAAAGTTACGCTTGAAACTTTTGAACTTGACTTTCGAGAAAAGCATCATTTTATGCCTGGTGCAATAATTGGGGCTGATATTTATGTTTTCTGTTTCCCCAACTGAGTTCTCTTAGAAGCTACCGTGTCTGGCTGTGGCCATTTATAAATGACCAAAAAGCATAAAAAAATTTAAGCCTTTTCAAAAACCACAACATTGGACTAAAAACAATGTTGCCTTTATATTGATAAATAGATCAATCGATGCATAAACGACCAGTGTCTCTTACTTTTTTCACTCCATTGCCACAACTCGTGGACGCCTTCAATAGTCTAATTTTCACGGTGTCGACGTTGTCCAAGATGTCTTCAAGTTTTTTACAGTACATGCTCTGTAGTATTCCGTGATGTACATCCGGTTGACGAAGGCGACGTCGTCTGCAAAGTTGTGCGTGCGTCAGCTCTTTTTTTTTAATGTTCGAATGCACTACTAAGTCATTAATAATTTCCACCAATTTCAGTTAAAACTATACAGACTTTTGTTCACATGGAAAGATATGTAGCACGTTTCTTCACTTCAGTTTCTTGTTGAAATGTGATAGTGCTTGAGTTTTAAAAAAATAACTTTCAAAAAACGGCCCGGTCCTTTTTTAATCACGTGCTCTTTTTTTATATAGCCGCTCCTTTTTAATTACCTGCTCCAAATAGATATTCCCCACTGGGACCTATTTTCTTAAAACAGATAGATAGGCATAGCGTACATGTGGGTAGCCTCTGAAAGATTAGTTACGACTACGACCAACTTAAGCATTGCAACTATATTATAGCAGTCATTCAAAAAACGCCAATGATTACCGGTCATGCATGAAACTATATAACCTCTACTGAAAATCAGGCATACCAGCAGTTATCATAAATTGTGAATGGTGTTCATTTGCTTTCAAAATAGTCATCCCAAAGTAACCGTTTATTGATTGATCAGTTCACCACATATCTCGTGTAATAGGCAAGTTTCCTCGCTTTTTTCGTTTTGCGATGTCAACAACGTTGTTTGTATGAATAAAAACTGTAGTTTGCAAATTGCGCTCAAAGTCAAACGACAGGCTGTTGTGGAAAATGCGAACTTTTGTACCTCTTTAGCAAAAATGCGCTAGATAAAACTTATGCGAGATACAGTTATATCAAAGTGGATTTTATTAGTAAGTTAATCTCATGATGTACACTCTATAGACAACTTATGCACATTGTTGTACTATATAAATTTAAACGACAGAATTCACACATTGAAACATTGTTTACGAAAGAATAGAAGAAAATGGAGAAAGTAGACAAACGCAGTACAAAAAGGACATGTTAGACAGAACATTGTTCACAGAACAAGAAAGAAAGGAGTAAGGTTTCAAGATGGCGGCACACATCAACGTCTTACACATAAAACATAGAGAATGGATTGAAAGGTAGAAGAAGTGTTTAGAAGTTTTGTAATGCTTTACGTGAAAAGTCACCTGATTAATAAGCTACTAATACACTTCGACATCGCCATGCTTTTGCTGCATGATGCTCAACAACAACATTCGTAATTTTGTCATTCGCTGTAGAAGTACAAAGTAGCGAACTTCTTGAGTTTAAATAATACCATACAGTTCAATGCAAAGCTTGTTTCAATAGTTCATTCTTTCGTTCTTCCGTATAACATAACTTGGTAATTAAGCAGCATCGGCAGGTACCATGTAGTGCATTCTTTAAACGATACCATGGATTCGGTATGAATGCACAACTAGCTATAGGTTCCTTGACAATATCTGACTCACTGATAATTAGTCCAGGATAACAGTCCGAAATCATAGATCCAGTTAGAGTTCACAGCTTGTTGCAAAGTTCTTTGGGATTAACATTACAACCATTAATATGTCGGAGATAACAGTTCGAGATCATGGATCCACTAAGAGTACACACCTTGTTCGCAAAGTTATTTGGTACTAATCTTGCCACCGTTCATAAGTCGGAGACAATAGTCCAAAATTATAGACCCCGGTAAGAATACACCATTAGCTTATTTGTAACGTTCGTTGACAATATCTCGTCACCATTACTTAGTCCAACACAAAAGTCCGAGGTGACAGATTCAATAAAAATACCATCTTGTGTGCAGCATTGATTGACAATGTCTTATCACCGTTATCAGTGCGAGATCAGTTAAGACTGAATGCCTTTCTGTGCCATAAAAACATCTCTTGACAAATAAGATACCAGAAATGTGTCATTTTGTTGCTTTTGACTACTATCAATGTATCAAGTAGTTCAATCTTGCCTTGTTCAAGAAAGGAAAACTCTAGTACTTGTTTCGCATTTCTGACTCGAATGAACAATTTACAATTCTGTATGTAAATACCAGATAAGAGCAAAAAGAGCCGAGAATATCCATAGCTTCATTGTTGCGGTCAGTGTGAACAACTGGCAATGTTGAGATAATATAGATAAACAGGACACTTTCGTGATTGTAGCTGACCTGTAGAAAAATCAAAAACAGTATTAAAAACAAACAAAGGTGCAACTCGGATTGAATACGCAAGAATTCAATACTAATATCAAATTAGCAGTAAACACATTATTCACCTTTGAATTATTAATGTATCAAGCAAGCTTTGACGTGATGTGATTAATATGGAATATGCCGCCGGAACCTGAAAGAAAAAAATGAATAGGTTAAAACGAAAACAGAAAAAGGAAAAAATACTGAAACATGCTTACCTTTCTGAAATTTAGAGGTACGCCAATAAATATTGGCCTGGGGTGATCTAACCATGTCAATACTATGGTTACTTCTTTACCATTCTTATAACTTATGGTTAATGTTGTAACATGTCGACGCTATGTTGGTACCTTATCACTTTCTTACCTTAACAGAAGCCCAAATTGCTTTGTGATCACTAAAGTAAGTTTCAAGAGTACCTGCTTGAACTTCTTCTTCCATCAAATCTGTATATGCATGATCAATCAATGTTCCATTGTCTGTTGTAAAGCTAGATATAAGTTGCTGGAGACCATTTTCATTACTCATAAGATTATATAATGATCTTCGTTCTACTTCATCAAGCCAATTGACGTTGAAGTCTCCTATCAATATAAACTGTGAATAAGTATTTTTGTCCAAAGTGGTATGAATGGCCGCCAAAAGAGTCGATAATGTAAGTCTTGGAGGTCTGTACATTCCAATTATAGTTAAATCTGGACGTTCGACCGTGTTCATTATAGTTAACTCGATCCCATGAAAATTTTTCGCACAAGGGTATCCATTGATCATCGGAAGTCTGAAATAAACAGCTGTTCCATGATGTGGACTATTAGCATTTGAAAAGTCATCATATCTGAATAGCTCATAGCCTTCAATTGCATACATTTCATCAGGATCGTGGGCACTAAATCTCGTTTCAGTGAAAATAAAATATCAGCTGATGAATAATTTATATCCTTTTGAACATCGTCAATGTGCTTATGCAACGATCTTGCATTTAGGTAACATATTTTCAAATCAGTGGGGTTCAACATGTACCAAGGAGTAAAACAAAGTTCTAATTTATACTCATTTCTCAGCAACTGCATTTCTTTTACAACTTTTGGATCAACAGAAATCTTATTTTCACAAAGATCAGTAATATACAATCCTTCAATCGTTGTTACTCGACTGAGGGCGACATATTGTAAATGAGGGATTGCCCTTCTTGTGTTTAAATTAACAACGATGAGTGACTGAGTATCACCTTGTGATCTATGGACAGTTCTGGCTGAAGCTGGTCGTAAAGGAAATTGTTTTCGTACAACTTGAGCTGACTTTGTTTTACCAACAGCAAACTGCGTTGTAACGGGTTTAATAGGAGTCCAAGCACTAGGTATACCTTCGCTGTGAAGGTTTTTGTTCTCTTGTCGGGTTTTTTTGCCAACGTCATCGTAGTCAAACTGAACCCAGATGAGTCCAGAAGGTTTACTATTGTTGGTCAATTGAATACGTTTAATAACATTACTCGCACCGTTAGTCAGACCATCATCAGTACGTGTATTTATCGCAATCTCTGTTCGTTGTCCAACAGCTATATTTAGTCTATAAGCCAACTGTTTGGAATTCTTCAAAGGAACATAAGGTATTTGTCTCATTATTTTCTCTCTTAGTTCAGTTGAGCACGCACCAATGACGCTATCTTGAGCTTTGATGGTGTATTTGTCAACAACAAATGACTGGTAAACATTATCATTATACTCGTCAACTAATACATTTTGAATGAATAATCGTGGTGCTTTGGTAGGACACTCATTCTCTTCAACACATCGTTCCTGTAGTTTCTGAAGATCACTAGGTGTATGATTACCTTCACAGAGTCGATTTAGGATCTCAGCAAATATCTTGCTTTCTCTTTGACGCATGATTTCATCTAGCTCAAACATTCTAAAATATTCTCTCCATAGATTTGGGGCGAGAGTATTCTAGCAATTTAAACCTTGCACATCAGTAAATACGTAGCCATCCATTACAGGCTTCAGTTGAAACAAATCACCAATTGTGATAATACTTACTCCACCAAAGTCTTCTTTGCTACCTTTCAAATCTTTCAAACGATTATTTAATTGAACAGTGAACATACTGTTTCCAAC